>JAOBRD020573205.1:0-33192 GCA_027575215.2 Hydrozoanthus sils | reverse complement strand
AAAGGCTTACAAAAGGGGAGTCACGGCACGCCAGTACCATCCCCCCCCCCCCCCCAACCAACTGCAGTGTTCGATAACAAATGCGAAGCGAAATGCTTTATTCCGTGAGAAAGTGGTTCTCACAAGCATCCGAAGTAAACTACATTTCACTGTTCTTATATAAGAAAATAGCAAGGTATTAACGACACAATGACACAGTTATTTTACTAGTTTTATATCTTAGCGAGCGATTTCTGTTTAGCTGGGTTGGAACTTCTTAATGTTTTCTTTCCCCCGTTAAATTTAGATGAAGATCGATCATCAACCCATTCCCCGAAATTATTCTTATCAAATCGTTTGCCGTCTGATAACAATTCTAAGAAACAGCAAAACTGTTTTATTAACAGATGCCTGCATACACCATCAAGTTTCAAAAAGCACCTCCTCAACCACCCATTATGGAGCCAGAAATCAATATGAAAGGAAGTGGTAGCTTGTACAACCCACCCACAACCACACCTTCCTTTGCGGATAACCGTTACCAAAGAGAGGTACGTGTTTATGAGCTTGGTGAAGTTGGCATTCTGTTGCCTAATATGTTTTAAGAAAACATGGTCGAGGGTTCAGAAAGTTGTCAAAAGTCGCGGAGTTGATTTTTCATTCTCTAGGAAGTCTTCTTTACAATTCATAAAAGGATCAACGAGCTTTACGCCCAGGAAAAGAGAAATGTTCCTTACAAATCATAAAAGGAAAGTATGTTCGAAGTATTAATCAGAGCAGAAATATTCATGTTCTTCTAAATTGTTTTTAAGGTGTCTCCTGAAACAGTTCGTGACAACAAATCCCCAGCAAGTCCAGTGAAGTTTGAGAGCCGAGACACGCGTTATGGGCGGGCAATTGTCCTAACAAAAGGAATGATGACTCAACAGCCAACAAGCCCACAACGCTCTAAACCTCAGGACCACGAACGACTTGCGCAGCATTTGGTTGAGCAGGAAAGAGAGCGGAAGGAACGTGAGGTAGAAGTAAGACAAAAACGCGATAATCATGAACGCGATGAATTTGAGAGGTGGCAACATCAAGAAAGACAGATGGCTGAGCAAAGAGAGAGACAGCTTGCCATGCGCGAGCAGCAAGAGAAAGAAGAATTTCAGCGTTTTCAGCTTCAGCAAAAGCAAGAAAACGAAAGACGAGAACAGGAAATGCACTTACACCGCGAACAGGAAAGACAACAAAGAGAAAGGCAGGAAAGAGAGCGGAGAGAACGGGAAGAAATTGAGAAACAAAGACGGGAACGTGACCTCGAACAAGAGGCTACACGAAAATACGATCGTCAACGACCGGGAAGCTCTGAGTTGCTTGATAAGATTGAAACAATGAGCGCGGATGAAGTGGAGAGGGAGTTCCAACGACGTCTAGTGGAAGAAAATCGCCGGCGCGAGAATGGTGTCAGTACCGAGCGGACAGCTGCAGGTCTGGTATCGGTCACTCGTGTACAATATGTGTCCCCTGAAATGGAAGAGCAACAGCGACATGACGCACGTGACAGTCGAATGACACAGCTGGAGAAAGAACGTGAACAGCACAGAGAAGCGCAGAAACGTGTACAAGAGCAGCGAGACCGCGAACAGGAAGACTGGCTGCGGCAACAGCGTGAGAAACGCGAACAGCAGCGGTTAGAACAAGAGCGCATGCGCGCGGAGAAAAAGTTGATGGAGGAGGAGGAAGAAAGGAAGAAAAGACTGGAACTGATGCAGAAGCGCGAGCAAGATGAGGCGTTACGTCGCACGTTTCAGGTGCATCGGGAGCAGGAGCAAGAGAGGCTGCTGCGAGAACAGCGAAATGAAGCAGCTCGACGAGAGGAAGAGCGACAAAGACAGTTGGAACAGAAAAGAATACTAAGAGAGAAAGATGAAGAGCTTCGACGACAACAGGCTGGTGATCCCTCAAGGTCGAGAGTACTTGGTAACGAGTACCACATTAATGAGCTTAAAGAGAAAGCTATGGCTGATCATGAAAGAAGGCGAGCCCTCATTGATGAAGAGATTCAACGCCAGCGGGGAAATGCTACGCGACCGCGTTACAATGAACGACAAGAACAACCAACTCAGCGATCAACTAATTCGCTGCTCAAAAACTCAAACACCAATTCTCTGACCAAAACAAAGAAGCAAGTTTCTTTCTCTAGCGTAACAACAGAAATATCCGAACCGAACGCGCCTTCGTACGTAGTTGGAACATCTTCTGGATATACCGCCATCGTGACTCCCGCTCCAAGCGTCCGATTGGTGCCTTCTAGAGTCCCGGATGATGATGATCCACCTCCTTATAACACACCTGTTGCACGGGACGTCGATGATGACGATGACTTGCCACCACCTCCTCCTCCACCCCCTCCACCAGAGCTACTGGATGATGATATCGCTTTCCCTGCCCCACCCCCTGCTTTCCCTGCTCCACCCTCTCCACAATCCCACAATTACTCCAATAACTATGATGACGACAGATATGACAGACCCTCTTCCAGCAATGGAGCATCGGTAACATCCTCATCTAACACGTCTAATTCCCGGTCGCCACGTCAGTCGTATGATAATGACGCAGAGCTTCAACAAGATGTTCCACATTCTTACCGGCGATCCCCCGTCCAGTTTCAGCGTCAACCGCCCGAAACCAGCTTCCAAGATTACACGAGTTATGTGACGTGGCCCCGGAAAGGTCGACCAGCTCCTCATCCCGATCATCAAGAAGAATCTGTTTATAAACCAAGGTACGGATCTCAGGATAGTTTTGAAGATCGAAGAGCTCTGCCTGCTGCCTATCCCGATCGTCAAGAAGAACCTGTTTATAAACCAAGATACGGATCTCAAGATAGTCTTGATGACCGCAAAGGTCGCCGGGTTCCCTACCCCAATCGACAAGAAGAACCTGTTTATAAACCAAGATACGGATCTCAAGATAGTCTTGATGACCGCAAAGGTCGCCCGGTTTTCTATCCCAATCGACAAGAAGAACCTGTTTATAAACCAAGATACGGATCTCAAGATAGTCTTGATGACCGCGTACCACGTTCGGGCTCGTATTCACGGGCTCAACTCGGTCCCAGGCCGTGGCGTGGAAGTAACGAAAATGTGTTGCAAGACCCATCGGGAAATGTAGGTGATCGCTTCGCAAGAATCTCCCTCACTAACGAGGAAAAGTCGCCAACGCCTCCAAAACCTGAAAAATTGAACTTTAAAGATAAACAAAAGTTATTCAACGAAGGAACTCCACAAGAGAAACCTCGCTCCTCGCGATGGGAAAGGGAACAGATGAGGCAAGTGAATGGAGATAGTTCTCCTTGACAAAGTGACGCTGACTTCATTTTGGGTTTAAGTTTTCGATAGAAATGTGCAAGTCAAGGCGAAAACATACTTCTCATTGAAATGTAAGGCAAATGAATTGTATTCTGCCGTGCGGTGTACTATAAGAGCAAGAACTACGTTGCTCTCAACAACACAGAAACAAAACAAACTAAAAGACAATGTTTATTCATTTGAACATATTTAAAATTGCTAGACCCCCATCTCTGCAAACGTTTTAACAGATGCAGTCGCAGAGTTTTCGTAAGTCACAAGTCCTAAATATCTTTTTTTTCTAAACCATTCTTTGTTAAAGCCAGTTAACATTAGTTTATATCAAGGCTTTTTAACTAGAGCGTTGTATACTGTTGAGCTTTCGCAGTAAACACGTATTGTATTTAATTTTTACTGGCATGTGAAACACAAAAACGAGACAAACAATTCGCTTTGTAGAATGAGTTTTAAACTAAAATTTCTAATGTAGGGATGTTTTATTGACTCGTAACCAATAGTAACGAACAAAACCTTGACTAAAACTATTCCAGTGATGATTATAAAATGAGAATTTGGAATTGAAGAGCTACTTAAAATATGTCGCCTTCCTTGTACTAAGACTGAGTAAGGCTTATAGCATTTTTGTCTCGTCCCAAAGCCTCCAAGTTTAATTTTGGGGTTCTCTGCATGACTGATCATTAAGTCTTCAAGATTGCTGATGTGAAGTCGTCGACAGAGTGAACCTCTAGGTAACCGCTCCGAAGGTATGCCGAAGGACTAGGACGAATCTATTATAATCTTCAGTTAATGTACAGGTTTTTTTCAAAGAGCGACATATACTTAATTCATAAAAGGCGGCGATTTTAATATTCTTTTGTCTACATTCAAATTAGCCCTTATACTAGCCTCGTTTTGGGTAACACTCTTAAAAGTTTAACTCAAGAACGAGGCTAGTAGGGCTGTTTATAATATAGACAAAAAAGAATGTTAAGTTTGACGCCATTTATGAATAACGTCTGTTTGAAGTTCTTTGAAAATACCTTTTTTGTTCTCTGGTTTTGTGATCTTTGGTTATCGTTTACGAAACGGGTTTTGTATATTAAGATTTCAATACAATATTGAGTTATAAAAGATAATTTTTTTAAAAATACTTATACAAAATACCTTATTTTAAGCGGAGTTTAATAAAACAGTTTAATCAGCTTTCGTTTGCGACTTACTGAGAGTTTAACGGTTTTGCACTTTTTTTAGAAAATTCGAGAATCGTTTTACATTTTAATTGAGAGGAAAACTCTGTTTTGAAGACTTGCATTTTTCTTCAACTAACGAACCGCGAGTAACTGTAACTTAGTTCCTCTTAAAGTTTGAGCTAATCTTTACCGAAGTAATGTAAAAAAGTGCGTCAAAATCTAATACTGTCAATTTTTGTGAGAAAAAATATGTATAAAGCACACACTAATAGTTTATTTTATTGTATATAATTCACTAAACAATAAGTTTGAAAAAGTAATAGATTTGTTCGTAGCTTTGCAAATGAAATACGTATTTTATAGTTTTAGTTTAATAACGAACAGTAACTGAAGTCTTTAATTGTACGTCGTGATCTAAAATAAGGCACATCTTTTCGTAATACTGTAACAAAAAGCCACCAAAAAGTGGCCTCAGAAGATCAAATTCGTAATAAAGAAACTCGAATTTCCTGCACCTGATCTCTCAACTTTGACTAATAAACTGGTGTTACTAAATAAAGCTGCACGAGCCAAGTGGCCCATCGAGCGGGCGCTTATCCCTGGTTTCCGTTGAGCTAAGCCGATGTGACTCCCTTGGACAGGACACTAATCCAATAGTTAGCCCCCAGCAGAACTGGTACTCATTTATACAGCTGAGTTGACTGGAACAAAGTCAGGTAAAGTGTCTTGCTCAAGGACACAACACAATGGTCTGACCGGGGCTTTGAACTTGTGACCCTAGGATCTAGGATTACGAGTCGAACACGCTAATCGCTCGGCCACTGCGCCAAGCTGATATTAATCCTTTTACCTCCTGATATAGAGCTAAAATTTACCAACTAGAACCCCTACTTTTAGTTCAACCAGCTTAGGAGAATATTTCTTTGCATCAGTAGTTTCCATTGCATATATGGTTGATCATTTACCATTTTCTTATCATCGAACATTACCTGATTACATAAGTTAACACGAGTAAGGAAGTAAGAATTTTGTTCAAGGCAGTAAGTCCAATTCACGGTTCCTAAAGCCCCCGTGGCCACACGGTGCAACATTGTTTGCAACGTTACGCGTAAATGAAACCCTTCGTGCACCCACACGGTGAAAATCGTTGCATGCAATGTTACAGGAGTAGGATCGGTTTTTACCCGCGCAACGTTGTAGGCAACAATTTCAAAGGTGGCTATACGGTGCAGTTCTTCCACTGCGCACAACGTTGCATGCAATGCCACGACTTAACAGGTAACCAAGCTTCCACATGAAACCGAGGCGAAGGTAGTACAGAAGTGGAAATGATTATCATAAGAAAGAAACTTATTAGCATGTCTATTATTTCAACTTCTCTAACTGTGCTAGGACAACCTTCGCCTCGGTAACATGTAGAAGTTTGGTTTCCTTTCAGGAACCGTGAAATGGACTATTCCCCGTCGAAATCGTGGCTTGGTTGAGGTTAATGTATCACACGGCCTTCTTCAGATTTCCGCTGAGTCAGCTTGGACCATGCGAGTGTCACGTGATAGCTGACCCGGCACGTCCTGTAGAACCCAGTCCCACGTGAAAACATCTTTCTTATTGAGCGAAGGGTCCTCGATTCTGCGGACACTTGTGTGGTCGAAGCAGGCTCGGCAGAGACCCGAAGAAGGCTGTGTGAGACTGTTGAAACGCCGTTGGTCTCTAAGAATTCCAGTGATTCAATTTTAGTATTCTTACTCTTTTCTTGAGTCTTGCACTCATTCCATCTGGTTCGTGGTAAATTTGTGCGGACAAGTTGTTAAATTTTGGATAACTGCAGAGTATTTGACGAATGATTATTCGAATCTGGATTCATTTTTATTTCTACTTTTCGAATCTTTAACCAATGAATCAGTTTCGTTTTTATTGAACCGCTAGGTAAATTTGGAATATTTCATTTTCTTTTGTTTATTTTTTTGGCAGACTTGCTAGTGGTCTAACAGACTGTCACAAAAGTCCCCGAGAATAGATAAAGCTATGTATGTCTGTATGAATGAATTGTTTTTGCGAATAAATAATTAAGGGACTTTAAAATGAATTGTTTTTGGTTCCAGAACCGGCCTTTTTACAATACGCTTACTGTGACTGCTTCTCAGTCTGGGTGACAAATAGTTTCTCTTTCAGAGCATCTAGATATATGCTATCTCAGCTTATTGCAGGTTTTCTTACTCTTAATGCAATAAGTAAAAGCTTTACATACAATTTAAATAACGTCGAGAATTATGCTCTTGTTGGCTGCAGCTACAAAACCATTTCTGGAGTCACCATTCAGAAGGCTGCGCCAAGTTTTGTAAGGGTGAGAAAAACTGCCAGTCGATAAACTTTCAGGGAAGCCTTGAATCAAATAGTTGCTGCTCGCTCAATGATTGTGGGGTGGAAGATAACAGAAAGATAAAAAAGAAGTTGATTTTCACGCCTGGATGTTACTTCCTTCAGGTGCCAACGTGTTCAGGATTTGGAAGCGTTACTACTAAGTGAATCGGGAAGATTTCTGCTGAATTATAACTAAGTAAAAAGGTTTCCTGAACAAGAACCTAGATATTAGTTTTATAGAATTTTCTAATGGGAAATTCGGGCGATTCGACCTTTCTCTTTCAGTCGCAAAGAAGAAATGTAGCAGAATTGATAATCTATGCATATATTCAAACTGCCGTTTCTTTACCTTATTTTATGAAGCAGCTTAAAACTTTTCTCAAGTCACTTTCCAGTTGAACAGTCCGGCCAGCAGAAAAATAATTGGTTCTGGCCGGTTTAAATAAAAAGATCCGGGGCAAAGCAAAAATAAGCTGTCAAGTTTAGACATTTTCCAAATCAGCAAAAACTGAGAAGGCGCGCGCGTGCATTTTCCCCGCCACAGCTCTCCAAATTCCCGCGCTTTAGCCGACCGGAGCGAGAGAACTGAACGGCGCTGATCCACGAACAGGGCCATACTGGCCAGAACGACCAGAGCCAGTACGTTCTGAGAAGTCCTGTAGAAGTTCCATTTAAGAACTGGCCGGTCGGATCGGTCAAATGGAAAGCGACTTCAATCAATATACAGCATTTCTCCCTCTCTTTTTTTGTTATGTTAAGTGTATGTGTATGTTGTTTCTTTGTCTTATTTACCAAATGTTTATTTTTTTGTTTACGTCAAGTGTATATGTGTGTTGCTTACTTCAAACATTTTTTCAGATATAGTTTCTATTGGATAATACAATTATGCCATGACATTTTCACTTTTATTTCAACCTTAGATGAGGAGGGCGATCTCTTATAAGCTCTGTAGTTCCAACTGTCCTCCTCGCCACAATGTATGGCTTCTTTCCAATATTTTATGTTGTTTAACACACCATTAGCCTGCGCCGCAGGTTATTTAAACCTTCGGTCTAGTCAGTCTATATATCGCACTTGAAGTATTATATGATAAACAAATTATCGTCGACGTGAGATGATGGGAAAAGCTGACGTTTCGAGCGTTAGCCCTTCGTCTGAGCATCATATATCGCACGCTGTTTAACAATCTATAACTTTTTGTGGTAAAATTTAACTGGAACTGAAACCTCAAGACAACAATTCAACCGGTATGCATTGGATTAATGAACGTATCGAATTAGGCTAATGGAATTATATATAAATGAAGAATTGCCACTGGTACAACGCAGAATTTGAATTTTATAGAACAAACATTTCATATAGTTGCTAGCCAAAATATTGTACTATACAGAATTAGAATTCTGCGTTGTATTGGCTATTCTTCTTCATTCATATGCATAATGAAAAAAAAACAGATCTTGAAAACGTTTATAATTCTCTAAAAGAGTCCCTTCGACAAATCAAACTCCTTCGCCGGCAGCTTAACGAAGGCTGTTTTAAGTAAACTCAAATGGCTTCTTTGTTTGTCTTCTATAAAAATGCTATTTTCCCTGGCGAGGACGTTTGTATCATAAAAATCAAGTTAATTGGTTGGCTCTCAAGTAAATAACAGGTACACGAGTAGAGCAAAGAGCTTGATTTCCTAACATTCTTTGGGATATATTTTTTAAATAACATTTGGGGTGTTAAGCGATTTTTTAATTTTCGAGATATTTAGAAAACAGAGTATGTTGTGAAACCTCGATCGCGCGTTTGTGAAATCAGTGTATTTTAGGTAACCATTTTAGCAACGTAAAAAGGACGCTCCAAACGTCAATACCTTAAAAACTTCCAACCTTTTAAAATAAGTTCACCAAAAATTAACTATTGAACTTGTTTACTAGCCGAAGCACCGAACCGTTTTTTCAAAAACTAAATTAACGCCAAACTGATTACTATAGTCTATGGCTCTTACTAAAGAGAATGCCTGTAACTTAAATTCTTCTCTCTTTGCTGTTTTTTCCACGGCAACGACCAACAACCTGATTTCGCCCAATAATAAAATTCAGCAGTATAAGGGCCTCTTTACATGGAGCGAGTTGTCCCGGCAAGCCGAGATATCTCGACTTACTGGGTTTTCCGTCTCTATTGTAATTTGTCTTTTCATTTACATGCAGGCGGGCTATCCCGCCTTGCCGAGTTTCCCATCTCGGCGAGCCGGGGCACCGTTAAGTAAAGGCAGCCAGCCGAGATATCTCGGCCAGGCGGGGCAAAGATACACGTAACGTAACTATTCCGGCTTTATTCAGCAAACAATGCAAGATAGCGAAAAGGGGAAGGATTTCTGTTCGAAATCTTGCAAAAATGGAGAAAATTGGCTGTGTTCAACGAAGGGCGATGTTACGAAAAATAATCTACGTTGAGCCTGTCTCGGCCAGGCGGGATGACATTTTTGCATGTAATGGTCCCGGCAAGCCAAGTTATGCCGGGACAACTCGCTCCATGTAAAGAGACCCTAATTAACAGGGACCCGTTACCTTCAGTTGTCACTCAACGAAGACACATGACACGAAATAAATGGACTATTTATGTGTAAAATTGTTTCATGTAACTTATGGAATAGAATAACTAATTCAGAATCATTCTGTTTCAAACAGAGGGAAATTGTGACACAATATACTATACTGGTAAAAAGAAATGCTAGCATTAAAAACGCGAAGTTTCGACGAGACACGGACGTGTTATGCTTTAATGTGCAAAACTGAATAGGAGTTTGAAAACTTCGCCGAAAAAGATACAAAATTTTCCTGGAATTCGACGAAGTTTCTTATAAAACGAAGAACGTTAACGAAACGAAACAAACTTCACTTGCATTTCTTTTTACTACTACTATATGGAAGAAACGAGTATGTCAATGACTGTTTAAATTTTAGCGGTTATGAGTTTCTTTATTTCTATCTCCCAGAGAGAAGTTGAAACGCCGCTTGGTCCAAAATTTAAATTTTGAAAGGTGTCAGAAGTGGGAAGAACTATCCCTTCTATAGCGTGGTCCTTGTTTAAAAGATATAACGTAACGACCGGTCAAAAATTCAACCGGTACTGTGTAAACATATAGCCCAATACTTTAATCGTTGCTTGTTGGACTGCTAATTTAGGACATTAAGGGCAAGGCTATACATTACCGGATAAATTTTTAGAGTGCATATGAAGTGAAAAATTTTACTACCTCGATGAATAGACCTTGCCTCATTTGGGGTCTATCCGCTGAAGTAATAAAATTTTTCACTTCAAATGCACTTTAACGGGTGGAAAATTTGCACGTTTAGTCGTTTGTTTACACGGAACCAGCGGAACCGTACAAATATTTTACCGGCTAGCCGTACAAGTTGTGGTCCTACAAAATCGAGGTCAATTTTTTGTCCGTTGCTGTCAAAAAGATAATCGGTAACATGAAAATACTTCAACCGTTGTGTTGTTGGAGGTTTAAGGGTTGATCTGCGCATGTTCACGTGGTAAATAGGTGACAAATAACCGCGCTCCGAGTAAGGTCTCTGTTAGCTGGTCTCGTGTAAACAAAAAAAATACGTGCAAAAAAAAAGAGAGGGTTAGGTATAAACAGTGCGCACTCTACATGTACAAGTTTTCGACCGAATAAATATTGAATCAGTTACCGTGTAAACATAACTTAATAATTTAATGCACGTTTAGGCGTTTCGTTTACTGGGAAACAGCCGAACCGTACAAATATTTGATCAGCTAGCCGTACAAATTTGCTTCCTCCAAAATCGAGGTCAATTTTTTTGTCCAGTGCCGTCGAAAAGATAATACCATGAAACAGTTATGGTCTGTTGTCGCACGGTTAGAGGTTTGAGGATTAATCTGCGCATGCTCACGTGGTAAATGGCTGACAAACAACCGCGGGCTCTAAGCATGGTCTCAAATAGCCGGTTTGGTGCAAACAAAATATATTTTCGGGCAAAAAAAGAGACGGTTCCGTGTAAACAAATCAACCTATATGAAAACTTTCGACTTGTTAAAAACTGAACTGGTACCAGCAAACAAGCTGTTTTGTGAAAAGTGACACCGCTTGGTAACTTTGCTGACCGTCGCTTAAAACTGCGATCGTGGAATTTTTAACATGTTGAGGATGATTTCGTTTCTTGCGTCCTTCGATCAATTCCTTAACTGAGACTATATCTGCGAATTTTAAATGACCCAAGGCGCCGTCATAACTTTATTGCTTTTCTTAGTAAGAACAGACAGGAAACTAAAAGACGGAAAACCGATAAGATTTTCACACTGACTGATGATACAACAATTTTCATTGGTAAGAACGTGAGAAAAGTTGCCGAACAATAACATTACCAGTAGTTTTCAAAAGATGACATTGATTTATACAATTATATTCCAGCAAGAATGACTACCATTGTTGTGTAACTAGCTGAAGCTACCGATAACGAGCAACTAAGCCATAACGTCACGTGATTAGCTCTCGCTGTGAATGGTTCATTTCCAAAAACTTGTACTGCGATTGGCTTACACGTCTATCAAGTATTACATTACATTACATTATCTTACAGTGGAGAATTTTTCTCCCTTCACCAGATTCATTTACGTACACGCATCGGCTCTACAATCTACTGGCTCGTCAACCTCAGGTCTTTCCCTCGGCTGACTTGTTAGCAATTATTGCTACTACTAATGGCGATGATATAATGGTTGACTTCCTTTGTGACTCATAAATATTCCAAGACACCATTTTATATCTCTCCTTGACACCCGCTCATCCAAATTTGTTGTCGTTTATACTGAGCAATTGATTTTTTTCCTTTACCAGGGAAGACCTCTCTCTTTAAATTGCACGGCTAAAAAAACTCCAGGTGAGTTCAGAAACTGTTTTTACAGTTAACAGAAATCCAAAAAACAAATTCTCCCAACTAGAACCCACACTTTTCCGCGTTACCAGTTTAGGAGAATTTCGCTTTTCATCCTCGATAGTTTTTTATGTTTGATCAATTCCCATTTTCTCATTACAGAGTGACCTATTTTATATGAGTTATGTAAGGAGAAGCTAGGTTTTGATGAGCTCGCCGGGGCTGAAATAGGGGAAAAGATGATTTAGAAGTTCAAAAACTTATACAGTGAGCAACAGTGACTATAGGGCTAGCTAAGTTTCGTATTAAAGAATTCCCCTCTCGCGTTTAACTCGTGACCATTGTGCAACCGCCGCCTGCTTAGTCCAGTTGGTAAAGTAACCGTTGCTATTGTGCCAGTGTTACCAAGACTAACACCTTGAGCGAGTGTCACACGCTGCCGAATGGGGTTAGGCGTGTGACACACGCTTCCGAATGACTTCACACGCCTAAAAAAATGATAATTTCCATACGTTTGCAGTAATTCACACGCCTAGCGACTGAATGCCTCGATGTACTTCCTCTATTACTTAAGTTGAATCACACGCCCAGCGCTTTTCAAACCTTGGCATCTCTGTGTGCGAGAGGCCTGGTTCCAATCCTGGTGCCGGACCTTCACTCAGGGTCTTAAAATAATTGAGGAGAAGATGATGTTTTGTTCTAACATCGGTTAGACCTTCGTGTCTTCTCGAATGAAGACGTTCAGCCATATGCCCTCGAAAAGCTATAAATGTGTTGTAGAACCTACTGGATTTTGCGACTACCCAAAAGTAGTGAAGACTATTGCATTTTTCCCTTTTAGTTCCCAAGAAAAACTGCCAAGAGCTGAAACAACAAAACTATTCGGATGACGTCTTCATAATAAATCCGGACAGAAAGGGACGTAAGTTGGTATATTGTGACCAATCCACTGATGGCGGGGGGTGGGTGGTGTTCCAGCGTCGATTTAACCCGTTTGCACTCAGTTTTAATCGGAACTGGGCAGAGTACCAACGTTGCTTCGGAGACCCCGAAGGACCTGGCGAGTTCTGGCTTGGAAATGACAACATTCATCGTCTGACGAAATCTGGAGCTAAAGAACTTCGAATCGATCTGAAATCCAGTTTGGGATCTTCTGGGTTTGCTAAGTTCAACATGTTCCAAGTGGGTGATTCTACTGACCAATATCGCAATAACATGGCGTTATACACTGGTAGTATTGGTAATGCCATATTTGGAAGTAAATATGTCTCCCACAAACAAAACGGAACGAAATGGGAGACTTGGTATAACAAAACTATCATCAGTGAGACATCAATGAAGGTTCGATGATGCTCTTGTAACGAGTAGACGATACCAACAAAGATGGCGGCTGGACATCTTACCACAATGCCTTGCTGTCTTAACACTGCTAAAGGAGACTCAGAGAGTGTAACAGATAGTGGAACACTTCCTTAATTGACTAACAACGCTACGTATGTTAAATCTAAGGTTTAAAGATTCTCTCAGTGTGTCTCAGCCGGAAGTTCTAGATTTTTTATTTGCTAGGAATTGTGGGTAAATATACAGGATGCCATCTTTTGTAATGCAGTCAATAGTCGAATAGACCTTTTTTAGTTAGAGTTCACGTGACCACACCTACCTTAAATTATTTGGCTATGACGAAATGATGTTCACAAATGGACAGACCCGGTTGGCATTAGGTAGAAGACATCTCAACATTAAGTACTACAAAAATGGCACGGCGAATATAAAATCGAAAAGGTTCTAAGCAAATCAGAGTTAATATACGGACTGGTTAGGAAAGCCGGCAAACCTCAAAAAGGAAATACAAAGAATGTACAAAGATGTTTGTTTCATTTAGACTGGCTATTTGTTGATTTTCATTTCAAAAGCATTTGTGTTTTTTTTTCACGTTTTGTGCAGGGGCAAGATCAGAAAACAAAAGAAAATGGCGAACAAAGACATACAACAATGGTTTTCTAACCAGTCCGTATATATTAACTATGAGCAAATGTATGTGAAAATGGTAATGAAGAGCAAAGTTTGCTCTCCGTTATACAATTCTAAGAAAATATCCTACTTTCTGTTGATTACCATTTCTTTCATATTTGAGGTCAATAGCTGAAACTTTTCCATTTTACTAATGTTAACCTGCTCTTACCAATTTATCACAGCTTATTCTCTGATTGATTAAAGGTAGCTGGGGTCACGCGACCCCTAACAACCTATTATCTGGCTTAAGCAGATTTGAAAAACTCGATATATTTAGGCGGTTTGGTTTACGTTTATAGTCATTACTATTCTTCGTATCAACAGCAACAGTTGGGCAGAGTTTCTCTAAGGGCATGATGGTAAAACTTGTTCAAAACTTAACATCATTCCAACGGAACAAATTGAGGCTGAGAAAAGGCACAGAACTTTATGGAAATCGAGACTGCACAAAAAATGGTTATGTCTTATATCATTATTTTTATCATATTTCTTTTGCCGGCCATGAGAGCGGCAAAGTCAGTAAAGTATATCTGTATGTTCTTATGCTTGGTTTGTGCGAATGAAACATAACAACTTCACATCCAATATCAATAGATCGTTTTCACATGACGTCATAGCGGCCATGTTGGTACCTTGAACAAACGAATTTTGATGATTTCTTTTGTTTAGGGCACCAACATGGCCGCTATGACGTCAGGTGAAAACGATCTATTGATATGATAACTTTTTGTATTTATTTATGAGGTAACCGTTTGGTTTAATGTTAATAACGAGCACTGTAAACAAAAACTAGCACATTAAACACGCAACAACAAAGCTAAGGTTCAGGACCTAAATTGTTTTTGATACCAGTTCTGGGTATACAGTTCGAGTTAGAACAATTTCAGGCTATAAAAATTTGGCCAAAACATCCCACTTTACAGCTTTACACTAAATCGTACATGAGATTCATATCCAGAAAGATTTCCCTTAAAATTTACAGCTAATTTGAGATACGCGAAATTAGTTTAGGTAATTGCATTGACAGACGCGAAATGAATTTATTATGTAATCGCATGGATACGCTGGTTTTCAAAAGTTTTGGCAAATTCGGGAAGTTCAGAAATTTTGCAAACTGAAGTGCAAAAAGTCCTTAATTGTACTAGGACCCACGTGGTTAACTTTATCATAAAAAGCGTGCCATGTCTAGATAAGCCGGGTTGCTATACAACTAATCGACCAATCAAACGCAAGTAAACTTACCCTGAATAAAGAAACTGAAATCTAATCAGCTCGAGGTCTGCTTGTTATAAGAACGGATTAGGTATCAAAGAAAGGAAAAACAAAATTAAAATAATTCCATAATTTCCATGCACGCTTTTCTCACGTCTAAAACGAAGATAACCCATTTGGCATTTGGTTGTAGAGGACAGCTTGGCTAATGAATTTGAAATCTGAGTGCCGGATGCTGATTTAACTATGTATCGGGAAGGAGAAATGAGTTTTTGCGACAAATTTGAGAGCCTTGGGAGATTTCTTTAAGATGTTTATAGAAACAAAATATTACTTGTGTTATTTTCGGAAGCTTTTGTAAGTTAATTTTCAGAGTTCTTTGTGTATTGTTCTATTCGTATTCAAATCTATCGTCCTTTTTTATTATCCGTTTTGTTTATTAAACAAAGTTTATTCTAAATTCAGATCAAATTTATTTGTCTAAAATAAGCCACCAATAAAGGTACAGTAAAAGAGAAAACAAAAGCAATCAAGAAATAAACTTTATTATCAATTGAAAAAGTTCTCTGCTGTTTTATAACTATAAGAAAAATTGTTAAACTGTCATTTAGGCCTGTAGCGTTATAAACTTCCCGCTGCCAAAGATAATGCACCGATTAAAAAGGAAAGTTTTTGTCTCTCTGTATAAAAAACATTTATGTCGAATTAATGCGATTTGAGTAAGCCGCTTCTTGTCCATTCTTCAAAGATTTCAAATTGGATATTCCCTTGAGCTCTCTGTAGTTGAAAACACCACAAAAACGAAGTCCCTCTTCATACTTGTTTACTTAGAGGCAAAAAGTTGAACTGATGCAATCAATAAGTTATTCATTTTGCCACCACACGGCAATTTGCACCACAAACATCAGTTAAAGGTTTAATTTCAAACAAGTTTCATCTTCAAAAAACACACATCAAAATCAACTCCCTTTGAGGTCATATTTCGCCAAGGCTTGAAACTTTAGATTTCAAAACAAATATTGTGGTTTCTCAAAGTTAGAATGAATGTTTTCGACTGTGAATTTATAATCGTTACATGATATGATTATCTCAAACCGTAAGAACGGTTTTTAATAAAGATGTATGCACTATATTCAGAGAGAAGTCCGTACTAGTTTGAATGCTGAGACACTTAGAATATTGTCTCCAAGTTGCTGCCGTGATAACAATGACGAAGGACTTTACGTTACCATGAAATAACCGACGCTAGAATTTTTTGTTTTTAAATAAGGGACAGTCAATGCAAACCAAACATTACGGACACTGCAATCTAGGAAAAACTTAATCAAGTCCATTGTCTCGAGGAGCATTAAAAGAAAATTATTTTTTGAAAACACTGTTTTTAAGACAGTTTCTTTTATTTATATCGCACGTCATATCAATGTAGATAACAAATAGCGTTTCTATGCAACTCCATAAGCGATTCTTGCAAGTGAAAACTCAATATGGCTAAATAAACACATAGCTTTATTCGTTGTTTAAAACAACTGCATGTTTTTTTCAGTTTTGCACACCGTTACTTAATTCTAAATGTTTTTTCTAGTTAGCTGGTTTGTGCATGAAGAACCATTTTTTACTCTATTCGTTTTTGCTAGTTTGAAATAAAATTTACAATGTTTGAAAAATGAATGCAACGGCAAGGCCTCTCTTACTTTCGCAAATTTTTATTCCCGAACGCTATCAGTGCATATGAATTATTTTAATCGTCAACACCAGCAAACAATATGTTTCGACAATAAAAAAAGTCTCATTTATGACCAATGCACATCTTCTCTTGACCTTGCTCGTATATTTTTAATTTTGAAACTGCAACTGAATACGTATTTCTATTAGCTAAACATCACTCAAAATTTGCTGGTTGAAAAAGTCCAGCGAATGAAGATCGCTTCAGAGTCTGTCCTGTCGCTAGATTAGCGTCTCCTTCATATGCTTCAAGCCGGTTATCAGAAGGAGATTTTTCTTGCTCTTGTGTCAGGCTGTCATTACTGGAATCTTGTCCTCTTTTACTATCGTCAAAACTTTTCAAAAACTTGTTTACCTTCGATTTTACTTCTACCATCTGTACAGATTCGGCCTCGTACAATGCAGCGCTTCCTCGGCGCGACAAATTACGCGGCGAGAGCGATTCCGAGCTCATAGTCCTTGGCGAACGAGGTCTGCACGGAAGCTCTTTCGAATCTTGACAAACGAGTCCAACAGGACTCAAAGGTGGCAGAGACTGCCTTCGAGGTTGATTAAATGGCGGTTTAAGAAGCGTTGGAGTCGAACCTCTCGGAGAAAGGAAGCCGTCAGAAAGTACAGGCTCTTTAGACGACAGGTCCATTATCACCGCGTCTGATCCGGCGCTTAATCGTCTATTTGGGTCAGCCGTTCGCTTTCCCGCTTCAGAAAGACTTCGAGCTGGTATAGTGGCAAGTAAAGCAGCTGGAGGAGTGCTGTATCGTCTTGGAAGCCGAGGACTCAACCGCTTTTCTTGTCCTGCCGTAATATCACTGACACTAAGACGCTTTTTCATGTACTCTTCCGCTTCGGCCAGCTCTTTCTTAATCTTTTTCTTTTCTCGGTCTATTTCTTTTCCGATTGTCCCCTTGTGGCAGTTTAAAGTGTCCAGTTGAATTTTAAGTTTTCTATCGGCCATCGAGTTCATAGAAAGCGTTTTGTCGGCGTATTCTGCCCTTTGGTACGCCATATTGCAAGACGTGAAAATTTCCAGAGCTGTTGTATTTGATCTGCTGTGATATTTAGAATTTCTTATTACAAAAATTATGTGTAGACTACAGGCTATTAGGGAAAATTGTTTTAGAATCACCAACAGGAAACTATCTTTTTCTGCAATTCGTATGCAAATGAAGCTGGCTGATAACTAAAAAAAGCAGCGGTGATATTTCAACACACCTGTCTATAAACAAACGAAAACCTCTCTCGTTCAGGGTTTTCAAAACATTAGCGACTATTGAAAAAATCACTAAATGCACCGATTGTTTTCGAAATTTTTAAAAACGTAAGAACTGATATCAAATTTCAATCACTGGTAACTGTTCGAATTAACCTCAATTTGGACTGTCAAGTCCTAATATGCTTAGATAAAAAATTAAAAATTAATTCACTTTTTTTTCAGCACCTCGAGCTTTCGTAACTAATGAAATTCTATTCTAACTTTTGTCTCGGCGACTCGATCAACAAAGCTTGTTTAGCAGCGGCCATTTTTAGTATTTTTCGAAGTTCATTGCGACAATAAAAAATAACTGCCTTTAAGCTTTGTATTCACAGTTTCTTCTTTTTTTTATTTATGATAGTTTATATAGCTTGCGGTAAAATTAACAATTTTTATTTTTTAATATTTTCTTCTTTTGGAAATTGATAATTGTTGAAAATGTTAACTTAATGTTTATATGTTGCCGGGAATATAACTTTCTTTATGCGGCACAGTTTTCAGCTATCATGCATAACGAAGCTTCAATGCTGTAAAATAAAAATCATGATTTTAAAAAAACTAGTCAAAAGAGTCTGCCGAAAAATACAGAAAAATATTGATTTTTGAATTAGTCTTTATAAAGTCAAAGAGAAATTTGCCTTGTCATTTATTTAAAAAACTGAGTTCTACATTATTTTTGATCAGGTGAAAAAACGCTATTTTGCTTTCCAAAAGAAATGTTTTTATACCCACCAAAAACTTAACCACTTAAAAAAATATATATTTTTTTACCTTGAAAATATTTATTTAGAAACAAGAAATCTGCAGCTGGTCTGTCTTGCACAATTTCACTTCAGTTACGTAGGTAAGTTTAAAATTTGCAACCCAGTTTATTCAATTAGAAATTGTTTTGGTGTGTTTTATTTTGTCATTCGATCGAATCAAACTATTTGTGTGCCAAATTGCACAAGCGTAATTAAAATTTTCTTAACGCATTTCGATTTGAAGTTACTTTGCGATAAAATTTTCCTGACAGCGTGTTGCCGGAAACCTGATTGCGTAGAAAAGAAAACGAAACCCTTCATTTTTGGTACTGAGGGGGGTAGGCTTAGGAGGATTTTATTTAGCTTGAGGGCCTCCCCATGGGGGAAAGCGAAGTCTGGTAGTTCTGCTAGAAGTTACTATTAAAACACATTAAAACTTTCAGCTGCAGATATACTTTGAAATTGTGTTCCTATTGTTCACGTTTTTTCTGTTTTGTTTTTTTAATTTTTTTTTATTTTCAATTTTGCATACATATATGTATGTACATAGGCCAAAGTATTGTTACATTTTTAAAAACACAAATATCGAAGCATTTTTCTTAACTGGAGTACTTTTAATAAAGGCAGACAAAAAGTTTGCAAATCTGTCACACTTTATGTAATTATTTCAATTATATAATTATAAGAAGATGAAATTAAATTAAATACATTTAATTTTAAATTATGAATTTTTTAAAACCCGAAACACAATATTTTAAAAACCCATTTTACATTATCAGACAAATATAAACTAGAAAAAAAAGTGAAAAAAAAATTGAAATAGAGTAAAGGAAAATAACCTAAGAATAAAAGTAAGCAAAATTACCCATTATCTCTAATATAATGAAACAAAATATATAGATGATATAAGGTAAAATAAGTTCAGGATTTCGAAACAAAATAAAACTGTAATAGAATATTATGAAACAGAGTAAAACAAATTTATGAAATGTCCAACTTGGAGTTCGAGTCTATTTAGCTGTCAGATGAATTTTTTCAAACCCAAATTTCTAAATTGGACAAGCATGTATGTAGTCATATGACTTATTGATTATATAGCTTCTTGCTGTCAAGCTTTTTCTGCCTGCGGTATGTCTTGACTCGTTTTTCACTTCGCTGCTTTCGCCAACATTCAACCAAGTTTTGGGGCTCTTTAAAGTATTCTTGCTCTTTTGCCTTAGAAGTCCGTCTTCTGCTATCACAGAAAATCTAAAACAAAATTATCAAAACTGAGAACAAAATTCGGCAAATCGAGGCTAGAAAAGTCAGAAAACCCCGCCATTTTCTACAATTGCAGCCCTCCTTGCTGATGGGCACGCACTACAATGACGCTAATTGGCTAGTTTTGTGTTTTCTGGGATTTGATTGGCTTTGATACATTTCCTATTTTTTCTAAATTAAATCGGACAGTTGGCGTATTTATTATTTCATTAATCTGTTGTTTAAAACCAGTAACAATTTTATAACTTAACTCTAAAACGTTTTTGGAGCACAGCTCCTTCCTCAGTAGATGAAAAACTGAATGAATAACAATGTATAGAATTAACTTCATAAAAATTCAGTATACATTGAAGTGCAAAAAAAGGTTTGTCTGAAGAAAAGGCTGTTGAACAAAGGGAACAACACATATTTATAAATGAAACTTCTATCTGAAACAATACAAATTGGTCCTGAATTAGAAAATTTTAAATTAAAGAATAATTAGCGACCTTTTAATTCGACAACGAGCGAATTAATCACGATTTTTCCCGTTCGTCATACTGCACGTGCAAAGAAATCACGCCAATTTGTTGCGTTGCAAAATCTCGCGATCGGCGCGTGGACTACAAGATTTTGGCAACAAAACGAGATGGCGTGATTTCTTCGCACGCGCAGTATGACGAATGGGAAAAACTTGTATTCGTTGTCGTCTCAAAGGTCTCTGATACGGATTCAAAAACTGCCAACTAAATATTTGTAAAAAAAAAATCAGAACCATGCACATCCGAATTTAAGAAATTCACGCCCGACTGGAAAAAATGGCAGTTGATCACTACAGCTTAAATCTTTATCTGAGAAACTCAAAGTTAAAAACATTGTTTCCTTACAAAAAATTATTCGAGTCCCACTCCTGCTGTCATCGCATTCTATGACGTCAGAATTTTCTGTGGCGCCATAACGACAACAAATTTAAAACAATCGAGCGCACTGCTTTGTTGCGTCACAAAACCATCGAAATTGCTCGAGATTTCAGCAACAAACACTAATCTGCTGGTCAATAACATACTATGGACGACATCGAATTGTATTCTTTCAACGATGATTTAAAGCGGGTCAAAGATGCTATCAAGGAGTTAAAAATCGAATTGGTAAATATCTTAAACTTTGTTTTCTGTGTTTCTGTCCCTTTAATTTTTTTCTGGCAGCACCCAGATATTCAGCAATTGTTTTAGTAAAATTACTCAGATAATCAGAGGGCATAATAAAGCCAGTGTCAAGAACATGCGAAAAATATTAACTTCTTGTTGTCATTTGGATTTGTTCAGTCTCATGTATCGACATCTGAAACAATTCCATCCGGAGTCTCTTTCAATAATTAGCACAATAGTTATAAAGATATTCCATTACTTTGAAAAGTGTTATCCCGAACTTTGTTAACTTAGTGCTTTTCGGATTAGCGTTTTTTTGCAAGGTGTTTATCTCGTCCTCCTAAAGATTTACCGAAACGCGAGGCGGCCATTTTGATGTCGCACGTCGGCTATTATAATCACCCCGCGCGAGGTGATTATAGCCAGCACAATACGTCAACTTGCACCAATGAGAGCAGCGGAAACTCTAAAATTACCCGAGTAATCTTACTAATAGGTAATAAGGAACAGCTATTATGAATATTCATATCCTACGCAAACTCTCGGTTTGATACGCCTTTCAGGACGACATACGCCATCGGAACGACATGACAGGCATCGATATTTCTAACATCCTCCTGCTAAGCGAAACAATCAAACAGTGGATCACTGACGTCGCCGGCGACTGCGCCAAGGCCATTGCTAAGCAATGACGAAGATAATTGCCAGATATTACTCGCGTCTGCTACAAAGAGCTTTGGAAACTTTCGCTGTCACATGAAAAGAATAAAAGAAATTGTGTCTAAAACAGACAATTTTTTTAAAAACCTGGTCAACGTTACTCGGTGCCTGAGTCCCTCCAAAAATTTAGAAAAATGTAAGAGAATGTAAGAGAAAGGGTGTGGTCGCTCCATTCCTCAATACTCTCAAGTTTTGAAGCTGTGTCCCCCAAATATTTGAACCCGTATAGGAAGAAAGATAGATTGACAGACAGATAGGCAGACAGACAGACAAAAGTAAAAAGGTAGAGAGGAGGATCAGGTTACCACTTTAATACTTCGAGAAACATGTTTTACTGTTTGCAGTTTAACCGGAACAACAAAAATTAGTTTCTTTGTTGCTTCGTTGTTCGGATGCAGCAACAATAAAACTTCCCCCTGTCACACAAAACACGAGTCGCGACACACGCCCGTACATCCACTACTGCCAAGACAATAAACAACCTTTCGATAGTCAAAACAAAATTAAAACTGCTTTTCACATCAATTTTTTCAACATTTTTCTAAATTTTGCAGTCGTCGAGGAGTACAGATTTTTCTGTCTTGCGTTACACAGCATTTTTCGTGCAGAGTAAAAAAGACTTAATAGCGTTTAACGTCATAACAGCGTTTGACGTCATCAAATGCGTGTTCATTCGGGCAGCAAGTCGTCACCAAGCTCTTCGTCGGCAAACTCGTCATCCTGCGCCTGCCCACGTCTAGCCGCTGTCTTGGGTCTCGCGGGCGCTTCACCCAGCGGATCCGAGTACGTAGCGTCTATTGGAAAACACAGAAAATTAGCATCAATTGGTTTAACGGAATGGACAGAACTTGGTCAATTAACTACAAAGGGTATCTTTGCTTTTAAAACTTTTGGAAGTGGAAAGAGGGTGTCGTAAGGAATTATTAGGGGAAACTTTTCCTGTTAATCTCTTCAGTCCTACAGGTGTTTATCAACATCTAAATTCTCTTAAAAGTATCAACATAAAACTGGTAGGTCAAGTTTGAGAACATGTAGTTTGATAATCTACCACAAACTGTCTAACATGAGCTATGAAATTCTCCCAAACTACACACAAAAATGTTATGTAGATCAGTAATGAGAACTTAAAAACTAGTCATCGGGCACCCTTAGTAAAGAAAGGGTTTGGAGGAGCAGCGGGCTTCCGTTTGATTAGATTGTGGGAGGCGGTAGATGAAAGGGAGTTTAGTGTTTACTTTTATTTTGTAAATTGAATTTGCTATTTCTGGTTCTGCTACTACAAGCCTTGAACAAGAAATTGTTGACCTGTGTTGTACCGCGGGGAAGTTTAACAAACTTTTGATGGGGTAACACGCAGTTCCAAGGACTTTTAACTTCTTTGAACAAGAAAAAAAAAGCTATAGCTACAATGAATTAACAACCAACAAAACTACAGACCAACTTCTTTGGACGTGCCAATCGAGTAGGCACCACTGTTATCTGTATTATCCACCGCCATTTGTCCACTTCGTGTATTCGCCGAACCGCGGCGGTTTCCACTACCCGTTCGACTGCCTCCACCACTGCCACCTCGACCTGAATCTAAATTAAATACTTGAGTTACGAAAATATTTGGCGTACAAAAAAATGAACAATTTCGGAAGTATTGAAATATGCTTAATCAGTTTTAACTATTGACTTAATATCAATAGACTTGGAGTATTAAAAAAGAACAGTGATTTACTTATTAATTTATTACTTTAATTTGTTTACTTTTTTTTCACGGGTTCAGTGCCTTAATGGCGCTACAAAAAAAATGAAGCAATAGTGCGCTTATTTTTGTTGGTGTTGTTTATTAACAAGTACTACCAAATGAGTTTTATTGATAACTTGAATAAACTTCATTAAACATATATTTAGTGTTGTCGTTAGTCCGAAGTTTACGAGTAAAAATAGCTGAAATTTAAGGTCCGAAGATTTTTGTGATTAAAGTAAATAACACTTCTTTGGCATGTTATCATCAGGCTCCTTTAGACAGTACGTGTTATCCCTGGGCACTACCCAGTGTTCAAAGCGATTCTAGAAATACAGCGAGCCGCCATTTTTCGAACAGTTGATAGTTTGCTTGCTTGACAAGTTCCAGTTTCCTTCGAATATTTAGGATTCGATTTTGGATATCCGCACATGAGTGAGTATGGAATATTTGCTTTTCTTTTGGAATATTTACCTTTAATATCAGAACATTTGAATTATTTTTCAATGAAATGTTTGTACGACTCTTTACCTTGCGACACACATACATGAGAAATTAACAAATGGAAAGTTTTCGACAGGCGGAAAGTAGTTTAAAATTCTCAATAGTCGCTAAACAGCATAGGGCATATACGCTTGGTATTTCGGTTTACGAAATGGCATTTAGAAAAACAACAAAAAAATACAATGTTCAGTAAACAAACAACGAATGTTTTGGTAATTACTCCAAAACAAATATCTCCGCAGGGTTGGTGTCTAGGGCAAGATATATCTGAATACCAGATGTTACCACAGGTAAAGATAATACTGTCGAGCTATTGTAGGATACCCAGTGATGTCATTTAGAAACGTACTGTTAATGACCTTTACCCCCTTTTCAGTACCACTGCTAGCCAGTTATCATCTTACTTCTTACATAAAACAAGGCATTTGATACTGAGAAAATGATAGCTTATCAAACACAGAGACGTACTGAAACGAAAAGTAAGTCTCCAAACTTTTTGAATGAGAAATAGGGAGTCTAGTTTGGAGAATTTACCTATCCACTCAAATCGAGAACTCGACTGCTAACAACATGATACATCGTTGAGAATATATGGCAGGGGCAGCGCTTCCTTATTTGGATCTAGTTCCGGTAGGGCCTCCTTATTTTGATCAATAAATGTTTGTACTTCGTGTAATACTGAGCAACTGTCCTGCGAAACGACCGACCGATGCGGAACGATCGACAGACGATCCGCATGATCCGATCCGTCCACTCAAATCGAGAACTCGACTACTAACATGACACACCGTTAAGAATATATGCTATAACTATCGGTATATATACAAACTATTATAAAATACAGCAGATGTAACGAGCATTCTGATTGGCTGTGTTGGTGCGCGCAAAATATGAATGGAGTGTATCTGCATACGTCATCGTGGGGATTTGTCGGCTGTTTGTGTGGCATATTTTATAAAAGAAATCGCTGGTTGAGCACTCTATTAAAGGCACACCGCGCGCTTCATTGAGCATGCGCACAGAGCTAACTTACTTTGAAAAAATTAGTTAACAAAATAAAAAATTCCAATATGGCGTCGCGAAATTGTATTGTGCTACTTTAGTTCAATTAATTTATTTGCATATTCATAAATGGAGTGCAACGAAGTAGGAAGTCGAAATCGTGAGAATCGTCTTCCACTGCTCTATTTTCCAACACAGATGCCGTATCTTCCATAATGGAACCGTACTCCTCGCTTTCCGCCATATTGCTAGCAAGCAGCTTGTACGCCAGCGTTTGAACGAAAATTGATCAGCGGTTATTTACATATCACGTGGTACGCGTACAGTATGCCTTTAAGTTAAAGAAACACTTGTGAATTTTAAACCACTCAAACAGTGCGACTTGTTTAGCACTTCTAACGTGAACTAAAAAAAATCACGCATGAATCTATCACCGAGAGCGCGCGCACTTTGTATTTCTATATTATTCACCTCTCCCATTCAGAGGAGAATTGTATACTATCAGTACATACCACTATCAGCGCTGTTCGTTCGTGACCCGGCCGAGCCTCCTGGTCTTGGGCCGTTTCTACCACTACCTTTACGGCCACTGCTTGCACGCTACAACAGAAAGTAAAAAGTTAAATCATTACTCAAGCCAAGTATCCTGAGGCGATTGGAAACGAGTCGGGCAAAGTGTCTTGATCAAGGACGCAACACAGTGGTCTGACTGGGGTTTGAACTCGCGACCCTCGGATTACGAGTCGAACACGCTAACCGCTCGGCCACTGTGCCGCCGACGACAACAGGAAGTAAGATGAGCTATAAGTTAACCCTTTTATTCCTAACAGGATGAGTTTGTAAATTCTCCTAACTTACATCAAAATATTTTCCATGAAAATATCAGGAGAAATTCACAATTCATCTGAAATATTTTCGAGTGATCAATATTTGTATTCTCTGTTATATTTTGAACACGTTTTAAAGCAATAATCATTTACATAAACACGAAAATATCTCAACACACCTGTTGTTTTAGCTCTCTCGCCTTTTCTGCCTTCTTTAACTTCATCGCGTAATCTTGTACTTCTTTTAGCCCAAGATCGGTGCAGATCCTTACTAAAAACTTCAGACCTGAAACAATGTCAAACCCAAACGGTTATAAGCGTAGTTTCTTACACAGATTCAGCTCGTACACGCAACAGCACAACTTTTGTAATGTTTGAACGTGACTCAACACTCATATTCAAAAGACCATCGGCAGCGCGCCACACCCGTATCATTTTGCAACTTCCTTACACAACCGTTACCAGTATCTAAAACATCGTTGCAGAGATCTTTAAAGGCTACTGATGCCGTTTTTGTCTTTGGTACTTTTATAGCCCTTTTCCAACACTTCTGTTCAACTGTAAATGGATAAAAGTGCTTACCTGACCATTTTAAATCCGTAAAATAATCTTTCAAAATAGTGTATTCAGTGCGAATAAAAACTCAAAACTTACGACGACGATTTATCACGTCATATGGTTTGAACATACTCCGAGCTGCTCTATTCTAGCGTTTACAGTGAACTAGTACTAAAACACTGGGCCACCAGCCACGCAACCTTCGCTTTGATCATACGAACTTGACAGGGAAAGTGAGGTTGATCGCCCGCCTTTCAAATCATGTGACATCACATATATCTAATGAGTTTAAAATGTTTCGTCGCTTTGGCACTAAAGTAGGCATTTGGTCTTCGTAAATTCACTGTGAAATTTGTTTCAGAACCGGTGACAAATGTCTTAGGGGAAGTTCTTTGGGTCAATCATTAATTCTAGACTTTTTAAACTACTTTGACGATTTCGTTTCAGTATATAGAACTTTAAGCAAGTGTACATCGGTAAACTGCATACAACAGCAAAACACACAGTAACTGAATTTCACTTCTCAGCAAAAAGGAAGGAGAAATGTATGTTATTTTCAAGTGAAGTGAATAGCGTCAGGTTATACAATGCACTTTTGGATAGAAAACAAAAGTTACTGTTTGCACGTACACTCCACGTTATCGGGGAACTTGTGGTGTATCCGTTTGTACGTCTCCAACGCCTGCTGATAGTTACCTACAACACAACATATGAATATTGTTCATACAAATGTATCGAGAAAAAATAAAGGTTTTTCTGTACAAGCTAACACTTTTTCAAGGACTATTCTAAACAATTCCTTTTCCAATGGCAGAAACTTGTTACCTGCCTTATTAGCTGCCTCCCCTCTACACCTTACCTTCACTTACCGAATCTTGCCTCCTTCTTTTCCTTTGAAATATTCCTTCTTCCATGATAGAAACCTATTATTAGGTCCTACCCTACACTCTTTCCCTTCACTTACCCGAACCTTCTCATTCGAAATGTTCCTTCTTCCATGAGAGAAACCTATCTTTAGCTCATTTCCTCCACACCTTCCATTCACTTACCCGAATCTTGTCAAAAGCTTCCTTCTTTTCCTTCTAATAATTCCTTCTTCCATGATAGAAACCTAACATTAGCTCATTCCCTACAGTTCTTCTTCCCTACATGCCCGAATCTTACAACAAGCTGCCTTTTTCTTTTTGTTCTTCAATGACCAAGACTCATAGACTCCCTTCATACCCGATCTCTTGTCACAAGCAGTCTCCCTACAATTCTTCTTTCCAAAATGCCCGAATCTTATTACAAGCTGCCACCTTCTTTTCTTTCCAAACAGTCCTTCAACAACCAGGACCTATTATTAGCTGCCTTCCCAACAATTCTTCATCCAAACATGCCCAAATTTTGTGACTAGCTGCCTCCTTCTTTTCCTTCGAAACAGTCCTTCAACGAGAAAGACTTATTATTAGCTGCCTTCCCCAAATTCTTCATCCAATCATGCCCGAATCTTATGACCTTTTCCTTCGAAACACTCCTTCTTCAATTACTGAAACCTTTTATTAGCTGCCTTCCCTACAACTCTTCTTCCCTACATGCCCGAATCTTACAACAAGCTGCCTTTTTCTTTTCTTTTTCAATGACCAAGACTTATTATTAGCTGCCTCCCTTACAACTCTTCTTCCCTTCTCGCCCTAATCTTATTACTAGCGGCCTTCCTCATTTCTCCCTATAGTATTTTGCAACCGAACCCCTATTAACAAAGCCAATATTAACTTACCACTTCTTCTGTAACAACTTGCTACCATTAGCTGCCATCTGACTTCATTAGGTCTGTAACAACAACACGCAATAATTTAGAATCCCGAAGGTATACTAGACAACCGCTGCAATCGTCACTATTTATCACTAGCTCGAGAACAGGGTTTTAGGATTTCCTATCACAATTATTTAACTTGCAATAAGTGACAATTACTCTGATTGAATAAAACGCAAAAACAAAGTGTCCGAATCAGCGTTAAACTTAGCACAGTTGGTTGGTTGATCTTCTGAATTTGTAGATACTTCTGACATTCCGTGTACCAAGCATGGATATTGAAATTGGAGAGAAGACATTCGGCACTGCAGGGTCCGTGTGGCTTTGCCTACACAGTGCCACTCTCTGTCTCCGAGACAAGCCGTTTTTCTCCGAGTCGATGGTGCGGCTGAAGTTCGTCATTAATTGTATCATCCATACAATCCAGTTCACGGGGGGGATAGCCCATTTAGCTTCACCAGAGCCGCGTTGGTCAGTCATACCTGTTTCCACTTCCACGAAGAGGGGTTGCAATGTGCAGTACTTGCGATTTCTATCTTTTAAGCAACATCCCATAAGTGTTGGATTTTTGAATCTGTATATATAACACTTTAGTCTGCTAAAATTTCGATGAGTTACTCACTGTATCACCGATGCTCTTTCAAAGTAATGTATTGCTTTCTCGCAGAACTGTGAGTCGATGTAGTAGGCGCCAAGCCATGATATTATCTCTATGTTTGAGGGGAAGTACCTATAGGACTGAATGATAGGAAAAACAGAGTAACATCAGTAAACGGGCTTTCTGAATTAAATCATCTGTTAATCATCGGGGCGAGGGTATACTACTGACGTTTGTTCCGTTCGCATCTTTCGGGGGTATACTATTGACAATGCTTTTTCTCTTTTAAGCCAATTAAACTAGCTTGATACTTCAATACTTTACGTAGTACCTCGTAGTGATATTGAAATGCTTGCGATTTGTCCTGCTCACTATCATATATCTCTCCCAATCGCGACAGTACAGCCGGGTCGGTAGGCACTGTTGAAACCAACTGCATATACCTGGTGAAACAGAAGCAGTTTTAATCTATATCCTACTAGAGGGAAATGGAGATTGATCCGCGGGATTTTAGGAAAAGATAAGTTTGACATCGCCAAGACGGCGCCGTTTGGACCTCGGAAGGGAAAAAGAAGGAAGGAAGCTCAAAAACAACAAGAAGGAGAGACAATGGACAACGAAAAACGAACTTTCCAGGGAAAAATCTGGAAAAGCTTGACGGGATCGGTGAAATTTGAAAGGTGTCTGCAAGCTGTGGAAGCGTTTACTTTGCCACTGATGATTGCAGTGGTGCTAATAACGAGATGATAGTAGTAAAGATGATACTAGCCGAGATAAGCTCATTTCTACTACTGCTGTACAAGAGTAAAACCATAGATGGACAAACCAATAAACAACACAGCAAAGACGCTAGTTGTTACTGTTCAGATGGATTTGTACCTTTATACCAAAATTCTACCTTTTTTCAGTTTTCACAAAACAAAAACACCACTTGTAAAACTTGGCTCCAAAGTTTAAACATGGTGAGTTATATACAGGCGCATGTACTTATATCAAAACCCCTCAGAAGTTTCAAACAAGTTTGGAACACGTTATTTTAAGAATGGTTAAACTGATTAAAGTAAAAACCAGACCAACGGTGACCAGTACATACCGTTAACTAAACGCAATGGTCTCCTACATGAAATACAATTATTTTTTAAAAAAAATGTTGACTCAGAAACTTACCACTCGGTAGCTTGGTTCATATCCTCTAGAAGTTCATATCTGATTTTCAACAGGATTAGTCATGGAATAACTTGTTAAAAAAAACATGAAGCTATTTATACTATTCACAGTATGCAATTTGGCGTTGTATTCCATCATTACTATTACTAATGCTCAAACCATTACTATTGTGACGATGAAAGGCTGCCATTCTGGGGAATAAGCTCCATTTTATTTTAGCTTGTGTTGTGTATGGCCTCTATCCTGGTTTTGGCAGAGCCAAAGTGGCTAAGCATTGGTCGGCCCACAGAGAACCAACCTTTCTTTATAAAAGTCGAAGTGACATGAGCGAACACTGATGATTGCGTTTCACCACATCGGTTGCAAACAAAGACCTACACAACAAAAGAGGACTGCGTGGTCTAACAAAAGATTTTAAGAACAATACACAACAGTTATGTAACGTGACACTATCATTACCATTATAATTATCATTGTTATTATCATCATTTTACTATTACTGTTAAAAAAAGTAAAAAAGTAAAATTGGTGCATTTATATGGCGCCCTTTCCATGTCAATGTTAAAGGTGCTTTACAATGATCAGTTTACCCCCAGCGGACCGGAAGCTTACACAGACGCAACTGGCAGCCGCTACTATGTTTGCTGGTACTTATTTTACTGACCCTTGAAGGATAGAAAGCTGAGTGGACTTTAGCGGGAAAGAAAGTCGTCCAAATATTTAACCCTCGATCAGACCAGGGTCAAACCGGGAACCTCAGGATTGGAGGCAGAGATCTTACCACTGCGCCAACCCTTCCTATTGTTGTAAAACCATTGATTTCAGCAATCAGAAATAAAGGATACAGAGATGCGATCTGGAATAAAACCTGCGGATGGTTCCTCAATATTGCATGCAGCTTGTGGAAGCAATCCAGGGCATCTTCATACTGCTCAAGTTTCTTGTACACCAGCCCTTGAAGGGTATGCACAACGTAATTTATTACTTAGCTACAAACATGTTTCGTACTGATTGATGAAAACGAATTCCAAGAGTTTTCCAAGTAGCAAAACAACCCCTAATTCCCTCTGGGCAAAAAACAAAACAACATCAACTTTAAACTCTACCATGATAGCAAGGACTGGTATATTAATCAATTGCCTCATTCTGAAACATTTACATGTAACATAAAGACTTTGTATACACAAAAACTGACCCAAATCCCAAGAAAAAAACTTCCTGAAATTTAGTCTAAATACAAAATGTACAATTGTGAGCAAGATGCTTTAGTAGGTTTTGGTTTGTTATAGAGTTGAAGTATTTTCCACAAAATTCCAAAGTATTCCAGGTGTACAGGGAAGTTTAACTGTTTTTCCAGAAATTTTCTAAGAGGCCTGGAGGGAAATTTAAAAAAATCCAGGAGTTTTCCAGGAATTTCAGGAGTAGTAATGAAATACCAGGATTTTGCCTTTCACAAAAAACCATCTCTTCATCGCACGCAGTGAAGATACTATTCTTATCTTTCACGTAGTGAGAATATTTGTGTCGTCATGGTTACTACCATGATTAGCCAATTACAAGAGAGCTTCCCGCTCAGACGCGCGGTCGATTCTTTTAAAAAAAATTTGTGTTATGTAGGAATTTTATCAGCATCAATAAAACAAAGGAACTTTCAGCACTCAAAGATAATATTCGTATCCCCGCGCGGCCATGTAATATCCGCCATATACACACCCAAATTGTACAAAGCTTCAGTGCAAGATGCTTCAACATTGTAAGCTTCTTGGTAGAACTCCTTGGATTTCTCATACTCTCCTTGGGCAAACAGACAATTCCCTTTATTTACTAGAGCTGGAAGAAAGGAAAGAAAATCAAAGTGAGTTATACTGGTAAAAACGTGACACTGGTAGGGATAATAATAACAACAGTAATAAAAACAACAACAATAACAATAATAAAAAAATTTTAAAAATGATAATAATAATAATAACAACAACAACAACAACAACAACAACAATAAAAAAAAAAAAAAAATAATAATAATATACTCACCAGCAGGGTTGTAGCGGTCTGCCTGCATAGCAATCTCAGCATACTTGTCTGCTTGAGGAATCTCGTTTTCCTATTAAGAGAAATAACGTCGGTTACAGTTCTAAAAAAGCACACTAATCTTGATCCTTATTTTAAAAACTTTAAAATAAAATGAGCCATGCAAGTAATGTGGATATTTCTGTACATATTGTGGCACATATACGCACTAGAATACAAGGTACGACACACAATTCAACACACGCTATTGCTTCTACTTGTAGTACGAGAGACGTTGATCCAGCGATTACCATGGCCTGTAGGGACCTTAAGCAACGCGGATGGCTTCGCCGACGACGACGGCAGAGAACATTAGTGAATTAAATAGCTTCAGGTTGGAGTGCACCGAGCTGGCTAACTGCACACGGCCATTTTCAAAAAAATACAACATGAAAATCTCAATTTTGGAGTTCTTACGACTACGGGAACGAAAAACAGAAAAACTTTTCAATCTTCTTTTATCTTTACGAAGGAAACTTCAATCTTCTGTTCAAAAAGCGCAACTGGGACATAAGAGAGGGTGCAAACGAGTGAGACATGGTCGAAAAGAGCAAGCAAGAAAGGTGTTTTCTATAAGCCATCGTCGATGCTACCATCCTTGTTGCCTTGCGTCTCATATGGACACCTTCGTTTTAAGCAGTATAAATAACATCAGTGGTTATCAATGGCTTCACATACTATTACTGTAAATTTGTACAATACTCGAGATACAAAACACACGCAAACATCCTATTGTATAGTTATAACTTACCAGGTAGTATAGGAAAGACAGGTTTGTGGCTGCAGTTGATAAAACCTTGGAATCTTTCTTCTCAAAAGCCTTTAGTGTTTCAATAGCCTGTAAAAATTAAAAGGGAAACCATCACAGTCAAGAAGAGTTTCAAACTAGAACTGGAAGTATTAACTATGGTGAATATAAACGGACTCGGTGAAGCTTGGATCTTGGGCTGGTTGGTGCATGGGTGAAGTTCACCTACACCAAATTCCCAAACAGTCCCACATTTTCAAACTTGATCACCATCATCATCGCGGCCACAGCCGAGCTTCACGCCTGGATAGCCAGTCCTCTCGGTTTTTCCTGCAGATACTTAGTTCAGTTGGCCTTCCACCCCAAAATTCTTCTTTACGGTGTCAAT
>JAOBRD020573100.1:0-16172 GCA_027575215.2 Hydrozoanthus sils | reverse complement strand
TCCCGAGTGGATAATGCTGAATAGCCCGAGATAGCGAACCAATCAGATTTCGCCATTTAAGGTTTGTATATACTAAATATATATATATAAATTTCAGATGTTCGAGAAAATTTTTTACCCCAGCTCTCGGCTTTGGATGCGGATCATGCAGACCTCTGTGCAAGCAATTCGAATTGTTGGACAGATTCAGATAATATTATACAAGCCACCCACGGGAATGGGGGTTGGGGAACTTCGGGGTTAAAAGGGTGGTATGACCATCGGAAAAGTTCCCTGATGAATACCCTAAAGAATACTGAGGCATAAAAATTTTCCGCCGTAAAGTATCTTTATAAAATATCGTTAAGCTTTGTGAACAGAAAACATTATAGTTAATACCTTTTTAAAGGCAAAAGAAGATTGGGAAAACATTCTGTTAATCGTTATCGTAAGAACTTAAAAACAGAGCTTTTCACGACGTCATTTTCAAAATGGTGTGAAGGAAACCAGCACGGTGCATTCCAACAAGGTATTTTATTCACTATTACATTCTCAGTGGTGCTTATGGCATCACCTATTCGATATCAATAACCACAACTGTACATAATATACATTTCTTAAAAGTAAAATTGTTTCCTCTTTTGTAACTCCATTACATATATGCTCTGCATAAACTTTTCTGAACAGAAAAAAAACACAGGGTTTACTCTTGTAGTTGACTTCTTGTCCACCTCAAGAGGAATAAACTACCAAACAAATTGAGTTATTAGGTAAATATTTCCGTCCAAAAACTGCTGTGTTTTGCAAAACAGCTCAGCTAACCCCAGACCTAACTAAAATTTCAAGCAAGTTTGAAAACCTTTTTACAACAAACTTTCTCGAAATCTAATAGACATTATTCATAAATGGTGTCAAATTTAATTACATTTGTCTTCATTCAAATTCACCCTTTTAGCCTCGTTCTTGAGCAAAACTTTCGAAAGAATGCGTTACCCAAAACGAGGCTATAGCAGGGCTAATTTGAATATAGACAAAAGAATTTTAAACCGCCACCATTTATGATAACGTCTATTTTGCGTTTTCTACGATATCATGAATTGTAAAAACTTGATTGCAAAAACTGGTTTTGTAAATATTTTATGTATTGATGTGTTTATGACAGGGATTTCGTTCCTGTGCATGATTTGTATGGTCTTTGCCGTGTTCATTCACGATCATATTTTTCTGTGTATTTTCGAGTAGCAGTTGGACATTCATCTGTTCTTAGGGTATTAAATAAAAATTTTATCATAATTAAAGAAGTTTAAAAGGAACAGTTTTAAAGTGCCTATGAAGTGAAAACTTTTATAACTTCCGTGGATAGACCTTACTAAATGAGGAATAATGTTGAAAAAAAATTGTCAAAATCTCTTACAATTCTTGAGATATTTAAAACATTTAAAGTTCTCAACTGATGACGTCATGTATGGTTCCGACGAATTTGCATTTTATTTAAATCTGCTGCCAATCCATAACTTTTGGATGTTTTAAGCCAAACTTGGACTGCTGAGGTATCTCGAGGTAGGTAGATCACCAGTGCAGGTTTGGCTGAAATGGATTGGCAGCAGATTTTAAAAATATGGAAATTTGTTGTACCCACTTATGACGTCATCAGTTGAGAACTTTAAATGTTAATATCTCAAGAACCACAAAAGATTTTGACAATTTTTTTTTCACCGCTATTTCTCATTTAGCAAGGTCTATCCACGGAAGTAAAAGAATTTTTCACTTCTAGGCACTTTAAAAGGAACTCGACTTTTTGTTTAACAAAGGGGTTCTAAAACTGCAACGTTACCAGAAAATTGCTATTTGAAAACCATAAACATTTGGTGTCACAAAAACTCAAGATAATATTATACACCCCCAAAAGGACCACAAAACTCCGAACCGTGCTTTTCACGACCTTCTGCTGACGGTAAAAGACAGCTTTTGCTCGAAGTCATTTTCGCCTGCCTTGTCCGTGTCGCGGCCGAGTCCAGGTCCTTTAAGTGCTCAAAACTTTCTTTTTTTTCTTATCTAAAAGTACATATTCTAAAATGAATATTCACGAAAACTTTTTTGATTATGACAAAACGCAAGTTTTTAACGAAACTTTTAACTCTACATTTACTTTGTCAACCCTTGTCGCTGATCATAAAGATGACAGGCTCACTGTGACGTAGATTAAGGAATTTGCGTCGCGTCGCATCAAAATAAAAAAAATTCTGTCAAAGGAGGAAAGTTTTAAAGAAATCAAACTGCAATACATATTTCCGGCATTTTCACACTCCAGTGTTTTGCCTGCACAAGAAGCAATGTTCCTTAACCTACGTTATATTTACGTCACGTCCTTAATCTACGTTACCTTGACTCGACATTTGGTGCACCAAAATGGCGGCAATTTAGACTGGTAAAAGATTTGCGTTTTCTTCATATCAAAATTTTTTTCGGAAATGTCCATTTTAAAATATGTTCTTTTAGATAACAAAACAACAAAAAAAGAGATTAAGTCGCCGAAATTATGAGCAATTCAGATTATTTATGCGGTTCGAGGAAAATTGTCGAGAAAGCGACTGTGCAGCTTTAGTGCGATTGATTGTCCGAAAGTTGCCTGCGACTTTAAGCGACTTACGACGATATATGGACGGCGCCATTTTAAATCGATTACTTCACAGCTCTGTTTCTATACATACAAAGTCGCAGTGAACTGAATTCTTAAAAAATATATTCTGTATTGCAAAGAGTAACGCGCTGTAATCCCGTAAATTTCAACCGGTAACAATAATTTAGGATACATTGTCAAATGAGGTGAATGACGAAAGGGACGCAGTGTCCTCTTGCTTGTATTTTAGTTGTAGAACGATGGTGTTCAATGATAACTTTTGTCTAATTATCTCTTCAAACTTGTTTTTCACTCGGTTGAACTCCATCACACTTTCTGGCTTCTCTTCAAACCAGAACGCGTTGAACTCGTAAAACAGATAACCTGCAGGAAAGACAGCAAATATGTCGATTAATAACAACTCCATTAATAATTATTAGATAATAATTATAATTATATGTCAATCTAAAACCCATTTACACTACACCGAATTTATGGTACGGCACGTATGAAAGGGTTCCGTGCCAAGTTATCGAGAAATTTTAAAGCTAATTTTTCTTTTAGGCTTTGTAGCTCGATGCTTTTTATTAGTTTTACTTTTCTGAAACACTTTTTTCGTGACTGTTTCGGTAATCCCGAACTGTTGGTTCATTAATTACTTCGATAGATCTACGTTTTTCCATCATCTTGCCCCTCGTCTTCGTCTGTGCTGATAACTGCCATACAAAGTTAAGGTGGTACGAGCATGGGTAGTAGTTTTGGCCCATCGCCAATGAGATTTTGTACCTAAAGCATTTACACTCGAAATTTTTCCTAGCCGTATTTTTTTGGCACCTGTTCTATTTCATTCGTGCCGTACTAAAAATTCAGTGTAGTGTAAACAAACCTTCTAAGACCACGGCGAACGAAGAAGACTTGGATGCAACTCAACAATTAACTCTAATGTAAGTAGAAGTATTACGTAACTATTGGACAAAATTAATAATGTAATCTATTCTGAACAGATACATGTAGCTTTGATACATTGACATAAATAACTAAAATCAGACAGATGTTTTAATTTAGAATAAAATGAGTTTTTATATTCAGTAGGAAAGAGTGTGTGACTGGTTCTCAGAGGAGCGTGGGTCAAATCCTCAGGTACTCAGCTCTAGGGGCATGGGTTTGAAAGCCGAGGTACTCGGAGGGGCAAGGGGTTAAATCCTGAGGTGCTAAGAATGGCAAGGGTTCAAATTCCGAGGCACTCAGGGGGGCACAGGGTTGAATCCAGAGGTACTTAAATGGGCATGGGCTAGATTTACGTCACTGCTCAGAGTTTTTCCTCTGAGTCAACAGTGATTTATCAGTTATAATTTACTTACAATAGAGTTGGTGGAAATCCTGGATGCATGGCCTTCCTTGCTTAGCATTGTAAAAGTGAGTTTTGAGTGCGCCTGATTTCAGCAATTCATAAGCCAAACCAGTGATGTTTATACCAACAATTGCATAGGAGTACCTGCAAAAAACAACATTGTTTTCAGCATAAGGCCTGAAATATTAGCTTGGTCCTCGCTATAGTTAGTCCCAAGCAAACTTGTGTCTTAAGTTGTTTTCTGCATAGTCTCTTACTTAATTACACACATTTTGAAAACAACATTTGGCTTTCCCAGCTACAATAGGAATTCAGCATTTAACTATGTTTTGACCAATTAATCACAAGAAGGAAAAGCTGTAACTGTCAACCATAATACATACAGCAGACAGGGTCCTCAGTACAAAATTCAACAGGCTGTCAAAATTTTTCAACAGGTGGCCATAACTTATTTTCACAAGCACATCATTTTTAAATCAAAGGGAAATTTCAAAGCCACTACCAGCGGCTACCTTTGTCCTGACAGCAGGTGGAACTCTGCTGGTTTTTACTCAGAACTTAGTCTCCTTTGCAACCATTTGTCTTTTTGCCTCATTTCTCTCTTGGTCTCTCCAGACTGAGAGAAGAATGGGGCAAAAAGATAAATGGCTGTGAAGGAGACTATTTACTTTACTTTATCTGAGCAAAAAAGTATACAGATAAGATCGTATCTAGGAAACTTCAAACAAAACAGAAGGTGATGCTACTCATTTCTGCTGGTCAACCTACCCATATAGGGGATGCTGTGAATAAGAAAGGACTTTTCGTGCTGCAGTGGGATGTTTATTAGCAAAGAATCTGTGAACATAAATTGTTGACAATAGTAAGAAGTGGACAAAAAAACTAGTTAATATTTTAAACAAATGGGGGATGACAGTAAGTGTCTAAGAATAGAATAAATACATCTTAACTTTTAAAGGACTAAAAATTAATGATGTTAACTCATTTTCTAAATTTGAGATGGTAACTGAAGGTTTTGAATACTTAGAAAAATAACCCTGGGTTTTTTTTGCCTGTTAAAAGAATTAAATTATTTGATTACAGGCTGTTTCAAACTGGGGGTGAAGAGAATAGATTCTTAGCCACGGTATTTTAAATATATATTAATATCAATTAGCTAAGAAATTGAAGAAGTTTGTGTGAACCAGAATTCCATTCCAGGTCAAAAGAATTGTCACCAAATTTGATAATCTATTTAATAATTGCTACAGTACTTGTTTCAAGAACAATTCATATTTCAACCATTCAAAACATTTGCCATACATGTACAGACACATTTTGCACAATTATTAGTAATACACTTTGGTGAAACTGAGGTTACTTACAGTAAATTTTGCAAACCAAGAACACCTACAAAGAAAAGAACAACTCCATTATAAAATAGCTGTAAAATAATAGTATTAGTCAATGTTATACACATGACAACATTATAATATAAACTCAATTTTGGCAAAAAAATAAAGGAGATTCTATGGCTTCATGCGTTTCTAAACTATATACATTTTTATCTATTCACTTAAAATACTGTAAAATTATGGATTTTAACTTGTCTGTTTTATTTTGATTCACAAAACTGCTATAACTGCTTAACATTAACAACAAGAAAGAGAACAATAATAACATAACAGAATGAGAATAACTATTATAACAACAAAAAAATCAAATCTTAATAACAACAAGAATATAATAGTTGTAATGTTGATAATGATAATACAATTTAAGGGTTCACATGGATTACTTCATTTGAACTTTTAGGAATTTTCTACAACTTGCATAATGGAACTGAAGCACCTTTTTTTGATGTTTCTGGGTTTTGTTTTCTTACTAAATTTCAAGGAATATAAACATAAAACTTACAGTTGGGCTTGTGGTTTACTATTATCAGAGCTGTTTTATAGGACCATAATGGACCTTAGGCAATTCTTGTAGGCCGTATTTTAGGCCTAAGATTTGGTTTCTTATGACCAAACGGACCCTCGTATAAGTGACAACTGTTACAATAATTATTCTTATTACTTAAAATTCAAGTTAGAATAAAAGCAGATTAACCATTGGGGGTAATAGGATTTTTGCAATCTACACGAGAACATGATGCAACCCCATGGCCACATATAAGAATCTGTCTAGATTTGCTTGGCTTAACAGAAACTGATTCTTATAAATATTTTTGGTTGTTAAAATGGGGACTTTATGCCAGCAGGTTCTTAAACCCATTGGTTCTTTAAAGCAAGTTTTTACTGTAATACTTCAGATAAAATGATTTCCAAAAACTATTTCGAGAGAGCAAGCACCCACCCTAAAAAGCTCACTCCTTTGAAAAACTTTGAAATTAGTTTTAGTGAATTAGTTCTTTTCCTTATTTAGCAGTTAAAGAACCTCCCAGGTGTTCTATACTGCATCAAGATATTTTGAAGAATATCTTACCCATGCCCCTGAAGTCTGTTTGGGGATCATCTCCTTGGAAACCAACATCACCCCACTGCTTTGTTATTCTTCCTTCCAAAGGAGTATTTGGCATCATAATTTTCCAGAACTAGAAAGAAACAAAATCTTTAAATCTTTAAAGTGCCTATGAAGTGAAATTTTCAGTATAAGTTTTGTTTCCTCAGTGGATAGACTCTACTCAGTGAGGAATAGCAGTGAAGAAATTTTGTCAATTTTTATGATTCTCGAGAAATTAACATTTAATGTTTTCAACTGATGACATCACAAGGTTAGAAGGCAAAGTTTCAATTTTTTGAAATCTGCTGCAAATCCATAACCTTTGGGTGAATTTGAGCCAAACTTGGACTGATGGTGTATTTTACTGTTTTTTTCAGAATAGTAACAAATTTTCATTGTCATGGCACCAAACTCGGTTCCAGGCCCCCATTTGTAAAAAAGCTAATTTTCTGCTGTTCCAAGAACTTTCACAGAGGCAATTAAGCCAAATGACTGTTTTTTCTTTTACATGGTAGGACAAATGGAAATTTTGTTGTAATACTTTATTATAATTTATTTTGTAAACAGCTTCAATGAACATAATTGGTAGTTATAAATTGAACTCTCTGTATAACAAAAGTTGATTATTATTATTACTATTATTATCATTATCAATATTATTATCAATATCATTATCATTATCATTATTATTAAACCTATGGGATCTAGTTGAGAGAATTTACCAAGACAACTGGTGCTGAAAGGTTCAACTCCATGGACACAATTAATAGAGTGATGTTGCTAGGACACTGGTGTCCAGTCAATACGTGTTAACGACCCAACTAGCAGTACACAACACAAAAAGAAAGTAAGCCAAAATGAATATTTTTGGCCAAGAAAAAAAAACTCCATTTTATTTCGATCTTCAGTTTGATTTAAGCAACTTAAATCAATCACTAGTAATTACTGAATAGTTATTATTCTCGGATCCTTGCTAGCATGCATCGCAGACCAACTAAACCTCCAAACCATATCGATGGTTGAATGAGCTTAGGCCAGCTGCCATTGAACCCATGCTAATCCAAGATTGCAATCATTCATAAATACCTCAAGAAGTTGCTTTTCATGATCTGGATTTCCTGAAGAATAAGGCTGCTTCCTAATCTCTTCAACTTCCTTACAAAGATCCACATATCCACACACTTGGTTCAGGCAAATAAACAGTGCATCAACAAACCTGTCCATAAACAGTTTTGATGTTTCTTTTGAGTTTCTCTTTTTATTGTAATCATTATTTAACAAAATATTATAATTATTTATAAATTATTATGAATTTTCCTACTTGTAGTTATATAATTATTTATCAGAAGATTATAATACTTGATTAATTATCTACCAACTTCATATTTTTAAACCGTTTTTAAATCCCTTTAGTGTTTAATGTTTTTTGTTTTCCTGGCAATCAAAGGGTGATTTGCATTATCTATGCTCGAAATATTGAGCTCAAACTAGCAACTTTTTCCGCAGTAAGTTCTCTTAACATAAATGCTAACATTTGAAGTTGTCTGACCTTTTATATACTGCTGAAAACCCCTTGTATATTATACATTATTTCTGTATGCTCAATAAAAATTAGAAAACTTGTTGGAAATTGGCATTGACAATGAATTGTTAACTTTGATAAGGAATAATAATTCATAGGCTGATGTAAAGCTTAAATGTCATAGCCTCATTTTGATGTGAGATCCTCACTCTTGCATTGGGTGTTCATCTTGTTGAGTTTTATTGAGGTTACTCTGATCCATACCCTTTCCACAATCCTGTAAATACCTTCATTGATCAAGGTTTCATTAGATCAAGGCATAAACCATCAACACTTACACTTGGTGCTGTAGCCTATCAATCTTCTTGGCCTTTAAGATGGTAGTCAGGGCTCCTTGAACATCGACTCCTTCCTTGTCTACAATTTCTTGTAAAGCCTAAAACACAGGAAGGTTCTTAGAAAACACTTTTTATGACTGTATAAACTTATAAATACTAACTTTTGCATGAACGAGCTTACCATTACACAAAAGATAAGAAGACTAACAAAAATAGTTGGTTGTGAAATAATATAAATTTTCAACATTTACATTTATTGTAAGGCAGCTATAATAGAACACACAATGTGATTGGCTTCTGTGCGGTAAGATTTTCTTGTAACTATGCTATACGGTCATTATTAATTTTTTATTCTGTGAGTGCTCTGATTGGCTGTACAATATAATAACAGTTCATCATGAAAACTTTTTCTCATTTTTTTCTTTTTTTTTTTCTAACAAAAATGAGTCAAACCATCTCATTTTTAATAGAAATTTTTTGCGGCTTCACTTGTTTTACTTAGTAACTTACAACACATAAAAAATATTTTTTTGAACTATATATAAATTTATTATGCAATAATTACATTAATTTTATTACTACCAACCTTTGTCTTGGACTGTCTTAAGGAATGTTCTGTGCAGAGACAAAATACCATAAGAGATTTAGTAACAGAGAGACTAGACCAATATTAAGTTCTACACAACTTATTTAACTGTTAACCATGTCATGACATGCCCATGCTTAGATGGCTGCACTGGCCCAGAACAAGTCAAAAGCACAGTCCGTCCAACATGGTATCCATGTCTTTTATGTTTGTGTTGTGTAAATTTGAGGAATAAACAAGTTTGTTTCAAAAATTGTAAACTTTTAAATACACAAGAATTGTGTAACATAATGCTGCTTTGCATTATGGGATATAATAATATATTATTTTTATCTGATCAGACTTCTTTAAAATCTGGATTATACTCACAGGCTTAACAAAACCATTTTAGATAGCAGTTTGCCAGGAATTCTAGGTCATAAGTAACACAAAACATATATAGACTGTATATTTTGTCTCCATTATGAAGTACAATTGATAATGGTAGCTTTAAATACAACAAGTAGTTATGTACAACAGGTTGTTTCATGATACATTCATTTTAAATTTTATATATTTTTTAAGATAAGTAAATATCAAAGCAGTTAAACTGGAATCATTTTTTATTCCTGTAAAATAACCTGAAATCATAAAAACATAAAATTTATCAATTTATAATAATTGAAATTAATTGCATATTAACCCTTATAAATCCTGCTAAAAATGTTTCACATAAACTAAAAATTTTCTAACCTTGAAACCTTTGCTTGAAAACCTACAAAGTGAACATTCATTTTCTTTGTCTTGAAAAGTAGATTTTGAAAATGTCCATTGCTTCAAGAAATTTTGAAGTTTGTAATTTTGGTGAAATTTTATGACTTTGAGTTTGAAAAATGTAGCAGGATAGGGGGTTAAACTTTATTTTCCTCTTGACAATTTAACACTGTACACAGCTTTATGTGATAAACAATGATAAACAAACATTAATAAAACCACTATTCTATCTGTAGATACACCAGTTTATGAATGGAAATTCTACATTTTTTTTGGTTGACAACATTACTGACCAACTTCATAAGCGCGAATTGCCCCATGTGTTGTTTTATAGCATATTCTCTGCAGTTCACATGAGCCTGTTGCTGCGTGGAGTGCCCACTTGATAAAACACCTGTACCAGAAGTAAATGGACAGGTATGTCCATATTTCACACATAATCATCTGATCCAGGGAGTTCCCCTGAAATGTAGAGTTAAAATATATGAGTACAAAAAATAACATTTCAGAATACATGTTCAAAATTTTAAATTCCCACAAAAAATCAAATATTTTACAGGGACCCTACTAATGTAAAAATTGTAACCCAAAATAATTTTCAGAATTTAGTTTATAAAAGTTAGCATCAAGTCCATCTGATGCAGAGTAGAGATAAAATTTGATTTAAGATTCCTTTTACTGCCAAACCGATTTACCATTCCGAAAAAGAAGGTGCAGTACATGCATTGTGAACATTACATTGCTAAAAGAAGCTCAGGGAAGAAAACAATTTGTAAAACTCTTTGTTGCACTAACAACACTGTGCATGTGTTAAATTTGAGGTTTACAGATTCTCATGATCACTATCCATTTTAAAGGGCATTCTTAGACTTTTATCTGCTAGGAATTGTGAATAAATGTAAATTGTGGATTGTTGAATCATACACACATAATGATCATAAATTATAGTAGCCAACCGATATAATTATCACAAGTAACATTTGAATGTCTGGTTTCCAAATTAAAGCAACAACCAGAAATTTTAAGTTCTCAACTTAACTCTACTGCCAATGATTGATGACATATATAATTATTAACTTTTTTTTATTTCTAGCTTTGTAGCACTTCTAAATATTGCTCTTGTAATTCAAGTATTTCAAGTACCAAAAACAAGATAGGCTAGCTTTCATCTTCAAAACAGGACTAAAATGCCTCTTAGAAACAGGATCTCTGAGAAGAACTTGGTTGTTACAATTCATTATTGAAGGGCCAACAGACTCAATTCAAGTTTGATCAAGCAAGATAACCATCTAAGACTTGTTCACTTGTTAAATTAGGTTAATGGCAACACTAAAGAACTTAAGGAGTAAGACAGTGTAATGAAGTATGTTATTAATATTTGCATAAATTTATTACTTGATACAATTATTGTATTTTGTTTGATGTTAAAACTGATATGTGAGTTTTTGTGTTTAAAATTGATCATTGCCAAAGAAAGTGAGAAACTACAAAATTTTGCGGCACACAAAAATACTTTGGGACCCCAAATCTGCAACACCAAAGAGTCCAAGTCAGGCAATCGCTGCCTCTCATTGATAGGCCTGGCTCTTACTAGCCCCAAAAGTAGATAAGTGAGTTTTTAAAAATTGACTAAAATAATAGTGCTGAGAGATTAGTTAACCCAAACTTGGCCAGTACTGGCTTGTCCTTGATTGTGGGCAAGTGATTTATTGTGTTTACCAGCCTACTGCCTAGTATTGATCCAAAATGTTATGGTGATGAGCAGTCTGAGTGAACACAGTTTTGGTTTGGTCATGTTGTCAGGCTATTGCCAGTTAACTACTCTTAACAATATAGTATCTGTCCTAACACACAGAAGCCTACAAAACTTTAATTCAACAGAAAAATATATTATCATTTCTTAACCATGTGCTGTTTTGAAAATTAGAAATTGTTTCAAATTCATGGGCAAGCTAGCTAGTGTTAAATAAGTAGTTTACAGACATACTATAAATGCGCACAATTGTTAGTTGACAGTGTGCCCTTTGTCTTCAATTGCTAAAAAAGCATAAGTAAAATATAAAATTTTATGTTCAGTTAAACCTATGACTAGTATAATTAAAAATGTGAAAGATTTAGAAAACCTTCCGCAGAAATTCTTACAATATATGTACTCCATCGTCGGGTTTTACGGTTTAAATGTAATTTGTGGTAAAACGCTTCTAAACTGGGAAACAAAAACATCTACTTACCATGACAACACAATAATAGTTATCGAGAGACTCAAACAAACTTTTAACCTTTTTAAAATCTCTCTCAAAATTTGTAGACGATAGCAGGTTAGCTAAAACCGGTTCTCTTGCTCGGGTATATATACACTGTGCGCTTATGTATCAAGCCAGTACAATGGCTCATTTTCTGAGCTACTATCGCAGTAGAAAAAACGCCTCGAATCGGAAACCGCTGTTTACATATACGTTCTGCCATATAATCCCGGCCATTTATGTTTGTGTCAGACGGTGAAGCATATTGGTACACACAAACCGAAGTGTCTCGTCGTTCAAGTTTTTTAATTTTTACAGAAGTTTTTAAAAACTACACATTGTAAAATTCAACTCAAATCCAATAGTATCAAAAGCTTGCCTTAGTTTTAAAAAAATATTTACAAAAAAACCACAAAAGTAATTAAATGTTCCCACATATATATGCATACCAGAGAGCCGAAAAAGATCTAGTTTTAGAGCTAGCGGATCTAAATATAGTAAATTCCTTTGAAGTTTATCTTTATACTTCTTGTACGTCAAAGTATATGATAACTAACTGTCCACAACAAATACGCAAACCTGTGATCAAAGATCTTCAAGCAATTTCCGCCACCAGCAAGAAGATATGTTACATGCAGAGAAAGATGGTCCAAAGGAAACCGCTGCCCATCGTTTTCCGTTTCAGAGGGCTCGGCGAGGCCGGAAGGTATGATGAAATTTTAAAAAACATTTGTCGATGAGAATTCGAGAAAATAGAAATTCATGCTAACTGGTAGCTGCACAAGTATTTGGCAAAAAAAAAAACACATTTACTTGTCCAGAGCTGTTAAACCTGATGACCGACCTAAATTAATTAATCTGAACATCATTTTGCCATATTTGCGGATGTTTACAGGGCGTATCATAGCATAATATTGTGACGTCGTTGGGTCATCCGCTATGCTACATACTGGAGACTTGCACAATTAGTTAAAAAGACCATCGGACAGTTTTAATTCTGTTCTAAACCATAAAGCCAATAAACAAAACACGACATACGACATAGTATTACTTGTGCCTCGGTAGGCCGTTACTCTTTTATTCCATTTCACCTGTATACAAAAGGATACTCAGTCTGGTACATCGCGGGGATACGAAAAACCCTTAAAAACCCCACTTTGGGGAAAAAACTATAGGGAAACGTATACTCCAGCCCAGGGCTAACACCCTCTATGCAATGCACCGATCCCCTGGAGCAGGAATTCACACTCCCTTAATCACAACCTGAACCTCTAATGTGTATACACCGCATATTGAAAACTGAGCTGTTAGCCATGAAAATGCGACTGCAGCACGAATAAAGGTGCTTTACATTTCAGATCACAATCATTATCGCTCAAGCCAATACTCGATACCTAACCTACAAACATTACCATAAAGATGCCTTACATTTCAGATTACAATAATTATCACCCAAGTCAATACTCGATACCTAATGTAAAAACATCACCATAAAGATGCCTTGCATTTCAGATAACAATAATCATCACTCAAATCAATACTCAGTACCTATACATTGCCATAAAGGTGCTTTACATTTCGGATTATAATCATTATTACTCAAGTCAACGTTCGATGTCTAATATGCAATACATCGCCATAATGAATACAAATACAAAAGTTTGGTAGTTAGGTCAAAGACGCAGAGTAACGACCGAGAATGAATACTAACAACGCTACATCAACTTATATACGCTAATTACTGACACATTAACTCAGAATTAATGCCAAACATTCTCACTCAACTAGATAACACAAATCACGCTTTCGCTCTCCAGAGACTGACTTAACACAATAACGAACAGAAAACAATTCTCTTCTAATGCTTTGCAACCGAAGAGACTTTTCTATTTCCGTGCTGTTATCACCCAGCTAAATCTTTAGCACCTGAGAAGAATTATCGTTTCTTTGTTTCTGAAAAGCATGAAATCTTGAGCGTTATATTAAAACTACTGTACATATAGAATCAAAGCATTGATAGGAATCTACTCTGAGCATAACTGAAATAACTTTTCTCTTGATTTTCACACCTTTTTATTTAAAATAAACAAGTTTAGTTTGGTTGCGGTACAAAAGTATTTTAAGGAAACGCGCAGTGTTTGACGTAAATGTTGAACTTCAAGAAACCAAATATACATGAGCCCTTCATTAAAACGATTACTCGCGCCTCGTCACAGGAAATGAAACTGGATAAGATTTAAATTTAGACACAGTAACAATTTTTGCAAGCATTTGGCAGTTTCCCTGGGTACCGAAAGTACTGTTATTCTAATCTGCAACACAGGGGCTTTTCTACGCTACACACAATGCCAGGAGATGTTTACACAGTAGTAAAAAAAGCAATTGCAAGTCTAGCTATCTGAAACTGAAAATTCTCAAAATCTGTTATATTTTTCGATTTCAAGTGGGAAAAGTCATGTTTCTTTTTAAGAAAGGAATTCTGCCCATAGTTTTCAACAATTTGTTTTTGCTTAGAAGCCAGATTTATTCATACAATACAAGAAACTCCAACTCCTTTTGCACATTTTCTTGTAGCCGGAACAAATATCAGAAAATTTGCAATACGCGTTCAAGGACCACGCATATTTAATTCACTCAATTCAGAAATTTGCAATGCTGCTAACATTTCTCTTTTTAGGTCTAAATTAAAAACTTTCTTACTAAATTGATTTTTGCTTTTTCAATAAGCTGTCCTGCGCTTTGCTTATGTACTGTCCCTGCGTTTGTTTGCTTCAATGTGCTTGTTTCGCTTATTCTTATATAAATATACTAAAACTAAGATACATCTATACGCCCTAAAATTATTTTTTCCATTTCTAATAGTTGAGGAGGTCATAACCCACTGTTGTATTCTAATCACTCTGCAGTGAACCGCATACAAATTATTTATAAACTTATAAAGACATTGAGACAAACAGTCTTTCCAGGGAGGGGCATCTCATTTAATCACCAGCGTTATCAATCCTTCTTTTACAGCTTTATGAGCAAAATTAAAATTTTGTGAGAAGTTGAGATACCTTCGATGGTAACTCGTAGAACTAACTAATTATAATTGCAAATATTGTTAACAAACGTACATTCTGCACGAACTTCATTTAACAATACCTATAACTACATTGTTTACGCTCAATTGTCCTACATTCCGTTGATAAATATATATAATTAAGCCCTATGGTTTCTTTATGAACCTCCTCGCCTTGTGTTTCTCTTCTTTAACATATGTATGCATCTAAGTGTAGTCAGTCCTTTTTATTGCATTATGTTATATTTATAAAATAATCATCTTTTGTAAACATATATATGTAACACAGGCAAAAAAATAAATTAAAACTGAAACTGAATGTACGCAATGTTTTACTGTAAAATATGCCACCCGCAGATTTCATACGAAACTACGTCCGATTTCGAGTGACATATTTTCCATATCCTCCGACTACTGAAGATATTGCTAACGTCATTTCTTTGTTTTTCCGGCTCATTTCGGCGCAAACAAAACACTTATATCAATGTAACAAAAAGAAAATTACACGTTGGCGCGAAAATATGAAGCATATCTCCTGGTGGAAAATAGATTTCACCCGAAGATAAACAAGCGGTGGCATTTATTAATGCTTTCACTACAACATGCAGTAAAATTAGTCAAGCACTCTGGCCTCAACTGGACCAATTAACCACTACACCCAGACTACAACAACTGCAAAAAACATTATCAACCGCTTTCGGTCGATTAAACGGGGTTGGAAGATTCACTAGCTTTAACTTTATTAGTTTGAATAAAAAATAAAGTTAAGCGGAACGTCCATTTCTTTCAAAACAATTACTTTCGTGACATGACACAAGCCTTAACCACAGGTAGCCCACGTTCTCGTCACGATACCTGAACATGGAAAATTCATCACAAACCAACGTGAACCGTGCCTGCACATAAAAATATGACCGGCTCACCAGCACACATCAGCCTTCACGTGCCAGTCTCCACATACCAACCTCCACATACCAAAATGACCTTCTTAAGCTGCACATGTGCTTGCGTATCAATTATCAAAATCAAATGGTTATTATGGTTATAAGCCTCTACACACATCTAAACCGCGCACCCTTATTTGCGATACCCAGAGCCCGCGTTCCTTATGGCAGCCTCCCCCCCAACAATAATTTCTCCAATAAACGTAGTTTGAAGATAAATATTCGACACAACGTTATAAGGGACCGGTCGTTTATTAGAGGGGGGGGAGGGGGTGGGCTGGTGCAAATGGGGAG
>JAOBRD020572994.1:0-16174 GCA_027575215.2 Hydrozoanthus sils | reverse complement strand
GATTGACAGGTCCGGAAATGCCTGTTTAGAATGTTTCATCTCTGGCATTTAAGCCATTAGGTTCTAGGGTTTTAGCTTTTATAATAAGGGAAGCTTCTCTAGCTTTACGAATGGAGTCTCGAGAAGAAAATGTATTTTCGATGGGGGTGAGTTGCATGTCAGTGGCAGTGTGGTTAGGGTTAGGGAGAAAATGTTTGGATAATACAGGTTTTCCTTTAACAACCCCAAAAAAATTTCGACCTGACTATTTCAACCCCTAAAACATACAATGGTTATACCTACTATCCAAAAATAAGTAGCACCCCTCCCTTGGGGGGTCCTTAGAGTACTATTACGTTCAGATTTGCTCACAGTAGAAGCCATGTATGAAAAAAAGGCACATACCGATATATCTAAAGATCTTGTATCGACGAGTGACGCCAACGATACCGCTACATCCAACAGCTACATGATTTAAACGACCTTTAATACGCTTCCAGTACCTTCCTACTGGGTTACGACGAGTTACACCAGCTCTGTAATAGATATATCTTGCGTTATTCACACCCACAACAAAACCGTTCGGACCGGCCTCAATTTGTTTTAGCTTTCCTCCTATATGCCGCCAACGAGTTCCTGAAATGGAGATAAGACAAGTTTACATTTTGGAATTTTTTTCTAGGAAGAAAAAACACCAGAAATACATTAAGATAATTTGCCACTGGTAATAAAGACACGAAACACTTATCGTTTTCTATCGCCTCAAGATTTCAAATAAGCTTCAGACATTTTAAGGAAATGCTGCCACTCAACATAATACTTGATTGGACCATATACTCTCTGTATTTAACCCTTTCAGCCCCAAGCACAATAAATGTTGTGTCGGTAAATTCTCCAAACTGGGGTCTATACTTTGAATGTAACCAGCTTAGGAAAATTTTGCTTATCATCTTCAAAGGTTTACTTGGTATGATCAATCACTATTTTCTCATTACATAATGACCTATTTCGTATGAGTTATATAAGGAGAAGTTAGATGTTGTTAGAAGGCCGGGGCTTAAAGGGTTAAACAGCTGTTCTCACCTTGAGGACGTCCACGCCATATTCCGTATCGGAAGTATATGTTATTATGTCTGTTCACACCCCAAACGCCTCTTTGACCAACTGACACATACTTCAGTCCTCCTGGAACACGACGCCAGCCGCTTCCTTGGGGTCTTCTCCAAGTAATTCCAGTACGGCACCATATATGGTTTTGTCTGTTGACTCCATAAACGAACCCGAAATGACCGGAGTCGATCTGCATCAGTTTACCGGGAATCTTTATCCAACGGCTTCCAGCTCGGTTACGCAAGGATCCTAAAAATAGGAAAGGTGGTCAGACGAATGTGGAAACTGATTTTCATCGTTTTTTAACCATTTCAAATTCGTTTTTGCCGTTGGCTTAACTACAAATAATTTTTCAAAATTAGCAAAGAGAACATTAATATAACCAGATAAGTATGGATAATCTTAAGATACTTTCAATGAGCACATGGTAGGCAATTTCTGAATTTTACGACTTATGTGGATCTTGGTTGTTACAATTAGGTTTTAACATTGTAAAAGTTCTCGTGAAGAGCCAATTCAAATATCATTTCTCGTAAAAGTAACACTCCTTTGAGTTGTTCAAAGTGTTGAATGGAAATTGTGAAAAGTGATAATAAAAACCCTCTATCCTGTCTGCTTGTCAGTGCCATATTAACATCTTGATCGAAAAAGTAAAAGTTCTTGCAAACAATGAAAAAAATGGTTGTATTTAAGATTACTATGGTTCACGTTTGACCGAAAATAAAAGCATGAAATACCTGGAAATAAATTTTAGACTTTAAAAAAATTATCTTGTCACAAAAATTGCGACATCTGTTACTCAACATCACTTCTTGATGTTCACCAATGTAAAACTAAGAAATTAAAGATATAGAAACTAGTTAAGTACAGTTTGAAGTTGACACTCTCGAAAAATAAGAATAGTTTTCAACCACTTTATCAGGTTTCTAAAAAACAAAAGCAATTACATATTTTTTTAAACCTACCAATGCGGTAGTAGATATTGTGGTTTTTATTTGTACCCCAAATTCCACCCTCGCCAGAAGAGGCATGAATGAGTCTTCCAGGGAGCCGTCGCCAGCTTCTTCTGTTACCCCTCAGTTTCCAGATGAATTGGTTTGAGCTAACTCCGACGACTGAATTCGAGTAACCAGCATCGATTTGTTTAAGTCCACCAGGTATGCGGATCCATCGACCTAGATAGGGAGAAAATTAATAATCTTTTATGAACGAAATGTAATTTAGATACATCGGCATATTGAGATAATTATTACCATTATCGGGTGTTGCTTTAATCTAAATGGTGAAGTCAACACTTCCGAGTAGTAAATGGGGGTTCAGAATTAGGCAAACATCTATTCCCTAAGCAGATATAATTTTGGAGCGTCCACTCCAAAGGAACAAGGTAATTAACGAATATAAGTTCACCTCAGTAGATAAGCAAAAACAAATGACTTCCTTATTCTTAAAATTAAGGTGTCAGAATGACCGATGGTTAGCGCGCGTGCCTCCCATTTCTGTGATCCTGGGACCGAATCCTTGGTTTGTTTTTCGTTCTTTTTCTGACTCCGAAGGTCTTTCTCCGGACTCTCCGGTTTTTCTCCCTCCACAAAATTGACTATAACGCCAAGATCTTTGCCAAGGGCCATAAGTTAGAAAACTTCCATAAGGTTAACATGTTTACCCTCGTTAAATGAATAAAATTCAGGTTTATTTCTAGTTTAGAAAGCTCGTCACTGAGTAAATGCTAATATTTAAAGGGAGACAACTGAGAAAAGAATAAACGAATTTGTCAAAAGTAAACGTCTTAACGAAAATGTCCCATTCTACACTTACCTTTTCGTCTTGGGCGATGAAAATCTGTAAGATATGAAAGTAAAAAATTAGGCAATTTTAAATATTGTTACACTAAAATCAAACTTTGGAAATTAAATGACGAGAACAAAAACAGTTAATAACCAACAAACGATATGATTAAAAAAGTATAGTTCATACTTACCCACACTACGACACTTCAATGATCTGATGCCTCGTCTCCCTAAATTTCAAAAAAAAGTGTTGAGAAATTAGCCTAAAGTCCAGAAAGATATAGTCTTTAAATCTATAAAAGTGAAGGATAACTGAAAAAAATGCAGCTAAATGCTGTTTTAACTGATATTTAATGCTTTGAAAATTGACTTAAAGTAAGTTAAAAGGGGTATACAAACTCAACCACATATATTAAAATAAGTGATTAGACAACGGAGGAAAGCTTTGATGATAAACCAATACTAATTTTTAAAAGGTTAACAAGCAACTAACTATATTAGAAAAAAATAGCAAAAACAAAACAAGAAAAGCATTACAAAGATAAAAAAATCAAAATCAAAACAAAATAGATAACTGTCCCCGGTTATAGAATCAGCAACTAATCTCAGAGACAATTGGTTATCAAATTACCTCTGTAACGCCAAATTTGATGATTTCGGCTGGTACCATATACACCACTGCACCCTGGGGCAACATGAGTTAATTTCCCTCCAATGTGCACCCAGTAACGACCAGTGGGTCTTCTTCGGTTAACACCAGCACGGAAGTAGATATTCTGATGTTTGTTCGTACCCCAGCAGGAGCCACGTGGACCAGATTCTATTTGGTTGAGACGTCCACGAACCCAAACCCAGCGAGTACCTAATTAAAAAGAGATTTTGAGAAATTATTTTGAACCACTCACATAGATAGCAACTTAAGCCTATTGTTAGAGCAAATAGTCACAAAACAGTGCTGGTATGTTTATAGAAGAAACTACAACTTTGGTGAACTAGAAAAAAAAATCGGAGGTTGTAGTTACTTCAACTTGAGAAGGTTAGATTATAAATTGGCAGTTACAGGCTTTGAGCAAAACAGATTTTGCGGAGTAACTGTGAGCTTTCTAAACCAAAAAGACAACAGAAAAAAACGAAACACTTTTTTGTCAAACTAGCACTCAGTTAAAGTTTATAAACCAGATGCTTTTTAAGAGCCTTTGATAGCAAACGAAAATTTTGTTACTGATATTACTATCACTGGTGGTCCACTAAAAATCAGTCCCAGTCAGATATCTACGCGCACTTTTACCTTACATAAGACTTACAAACAATACTTTTGGTATTAGCAAAGAAACATTATCAAACAAACCATAATGTTGAAATGAAAAGTTAAGATCTCCCAAATTTGTTCCATAAAAAATACTTGGGAGATTTAGCTAACACAATGGGACGAAAAGGATTAAGTGGCAGTCTGAAAGGAACCCCAAAATGAGGACGTCATTACATATCAAAATTGTAGTACAAAAAATATCGACGAACGTAACTTTTGAAACACAATATAATAAGAACGCTGAAATAAGACAGCGTTCGTTGTCATCACGACAACATCGTCAGGTCAAACTACTTTCCCTACTTCATTACATGCTAATAAAATCATTCATAAAACTATTCGTCTATGATACAATAATAAGATAAAAATAGGTTAATGGAAAACAAATAACAAAAAGAACAAAATAAAGGTTGAATACAAAGAATGGTATGCAATAATTGATGAATAAATAAGTAAAAATAACATATATCAAAACCAATGTTTTGATGCTTTCAAAACGTTTGGACCCAGATTTCTTGCTAACCTTGAGGTCTTCTTCGTGTCACGCCGTATCTGAAATAAATGTAGTTGGCCCTGTTTACTCCCCAAGCTCCAAATTCTCCTACTGAAACGTATTTCAAGCCTCCTGGAACACGACGCCAGCCACGCCCCTTTGGATTCTTCCAAGTGATGCCAGTACGACACCAGATCTGATGATGTCTGTTGACCCCCCACACGCGGCCAAATGTGCCAGAGTCAATTTGCATGAGCTTGCCGGGAATATGGTACCAACGATTACCTGCTCTACCGTACATGGAATCTGTTAAAATAATTTTTAGATAGTTAGCAGAATGTATTTCGCACGAATAAGACTTCGTCACTAATTTCTCATGCTGGCTGGATGAACAATCGAAAGAATGTTATTTTACCAAAGGATCCTTCTTAGAAAACATAAGAATATTTCTTGCATGCGTTTCTTGGAATTATTATTTGGTTCCAAAAAAAAATTTTCAAAGATTGTGAAGACTTTTGCACCAGAAAGACAATAATGAAAACTGCGTTATCAAATGAAATAAGAGCAAAAGACGCAACAATATATATTCGTTATTAATTATTTACCCAAGTATTATAACTACGCCACTAAGAGTTTCTGGAAAAAATACAACTTAAGAAGATAAGCTTTAAACTGTGTTTAAGAACGTTTCTAACACAAGAACAACTTCTACTTACTCCAACGGTAATAGATATTGTGATGCCTGTTGCTTCCCCAAGTTCCTCCTTCGCCTGGAGAGACGTGCCTCAAGCCACCAGGAATTCTTCTCCAGCTTCGTCTGTTACGTCTCAACTTCCAAATCTGGTGATGACGGTTAGTTCCCCAAACACCACTTGTGTACCCTGTGTCAACCTGTCTCAGCCCGCCCGGAATACGTATCCACCGTGCTGAGGGAAGAGGTTAGCGTATTTATATAACTCGAATAACAACAACAATAACATCCAATTTACGTCCACCTATTTGCACATAAAATTGTTCAGAAAATACACAAGAGCATCCTTAGGTATAACAATACGTGTGTGAAAGCTGGGAATTTTTGTCTTCGTGAAAACACGTGCACAGGTAGAATAGCGAAACCGCTACCGAACGTCGACATGCATATACGATAACATAAAGGCCGTTATGTTGAAGGCATGCAAATTGATAAACTATCTGGGCTCAAACTCTCCGTTTTTGACTTTTACACGAAAACCACAAGCGGAAAACTACAAATCTTCACTCTGGGCATAGTCTTTTCGTGAGTCTTCGGTTTCGGTACTCTGTATCTAGAGGCTGAAATATCACAACAAAATTGTGGTATCCATTTTTGAAAATATCCAGAACCATCTTGTGTGAGAAACGTGGGGTTTACAGAATGTCAAAGTTGCAGACCTAAAATAGACCAAATACGTTCTACTTTTAGCTTTAATCTGTTCTTTTGAATCGAAAACACCTTTTTTTACCCTGCCCATACTTATTAATAAGTGAGTTTCCAAACGCAAAACCGACTTCAGAAAATTAGGAATAATCATTTGGTTTAAGATAGTTGTGGCAGTTGTTTTTTACAATAAACTCACATGGAGGTGGCGGCCTTGGGCGATGAATACCTGCAAAATAGAATGGAGTGACGTCACCAGACAGAATTACTATATTCTCGTTAGTTCGTCGTATGCTCTCTTTAAAGGTAGTTAGATTAAGCTTTTACTTGGTAAAACTGTACTATTCCTCCGAACCAGATTCTGGAAGAGATAAATTTTACTAGAATGAGCACAGACAGTCTCTTGGTTAATGCATTACGCTACACCACTCATCAAACTAAAACCGAAAATCGGAATGAAATTCGTAGACTTGCCCGAGAATGGGGACATTGGATGGTTATCTTTCCTATTTCTGTAGAAACAACATCATTAGGTCTAGATTTCATAAATGATCTCTTCGACTTAAAAATAACTGTGATATTCATGGGTTTGGGTTTTGGTAAAGGAATTGGACATCTCGTTAAAACAATTGTTATTATGAGCATTTTTATGTGACAAGCTTTATAGAGACCGTTTCCTTTATTGTTTATACGAGAACTTTGTCAATTCTATCACTATTCCATGACCCGATACCAGTCGTATTTACGGGATTCAACTACACTTTCTTAATAAAACTTGCTGTTCCTGGGGACTCTTTCTTGGAAAAAATATTTTATAATTGAAACGCCAAACTTACCGACATTGTGACACCTCAAAAGGCGAAGACCACGCCTTCCTCGGTAACGCCAAATTTGCCCTTTATTGTTAAGTCCATAAACACCTGTGCATCCAACGCACACATGCTTGAGTCTGCCACCTATACGAACCCAATGTCTTCCGATAGGTTTTCTACGGGTAACACCAGCACGGAAGTAGATAAAGCGAGCTCGGTTAACGCCCCAGACTGCACCGTTTGGACCTGCTTCGACCTGCGTTAAGCGTCCACCGACGTGAACCCAACGAGTGCCTGTAAAAGCGTAAAACAAGAGCCAAAGATGAAATATCGAAGTAAAATGGGCCTAAATGCATTTTCCTTGATTTTAAGTACAGTAACAGGTACGGTTATTTTCACTCACCCAACAACAACTCAAATAAAAAAACATTATTCTTTAATGCGTTCTCTAGAGATTGAAACAAAACAACTTTTCAATTAATGTGGAGAACGAAAAGTTTCATCTACATAGGCAGTCGGTTTCTCTATTTCAACTAACACACATACAGCAGTGATCATAAGCTAAACATTGTCATATGGAGTTTAAATACAAAAAAATCTTAAGAAAGTCAGTTGGTATCGATCCCCATGACAACATACATTGATTCAGTACACAAGAAAGAAAGCCAAATGTTACCCCAATGTTAGTCCCTATCGTAGGTCTTTAATTGTTATCTCCATGACAATATAAACTTAGCCCCTACCCTGAGGTCTTCGGCGTATCATTCCATATCGAATGTAGATGTAGTCACGTCTATTGACACCCCAGGCTGCAAACTCTCCTAGCGAAACGTATTTAAGGCCTCCTGGAACACGACGCCAGCCACGTCCCTTGGGGTTCTTCCAAGTAATTCCAATACGGCACCAGATCTGGTGATGTCTGTTGACTCCCCATACAAAACCGAAAGTTCCTGAGTCGATCTGCATCAATCGACCTCCAATGCGATGCCAGCGGCTTCCTACCCTGTTACGCATTGATCCTTGGGGAAAGATACAGAAAGTCAGATCAGTGTTTATACAATGTGTTGCAAGCATTACAAAAGGAACATTCAAGCAAAATGTAGCAAACGGTTTTTGAATTGCTAAATGCTTAAACACTTAAAGCAAAGAATATTAAACTGAGCCAGTTAGCATTGTTTTAGTTTAAGTCTTAGCCTATCGATGTGAAAAAAGAAAAAAAAACATACTAAGAAAACATACGAGGTATGAGTCTCGAGGTAGATAAATCATAAGTCCAAGTTTGGCTCTAATTTACTTAAAGGTTATGGATTGGCAGCAGATTCTAAAAAAATTGAAAACTTGTCGGAACCATTTGTGACGTCATTAGTTGAAAACATGAAATGTTGATATCTCAAGAACCATAAAAGATTTTGACAATTTTTTTTCAAATGTGCTGCAACAACATGCTTTAGTATTTAAACTTATAACAAAAATATCACCTACCCCAACGATAGTAGATATAATGTCCGTTGTTAACACCCCAGATGCCACCTTCTCCAGCAGAAACATGTTTCAAACGACCTCCAACGCGTCTCCAACTTCGTCTGTTGCGTCTTAATTTGTAGATATACCCAGCACGATTCCTTCCCCAGACGGCTCGTGAGTAGCCAGTGTCAATCTGGGCCAAAATTCCAGGAATGCGACTCCAACGCCCTGGAAGAAAAGGCTTAGACACTCAGGAAAATGGAGGCTCTTATCAAAACATTTTCGAGTGTTCCTTATTGATGTAAAATAAAGGAGTTGAAAATGCAGTAGCGTGGACAAGAAATATGTTAGCTCTTACCTGGTTTGGGAGGTTTCGGTCGATGAATTCCTGTTGATTTAAATAAGAATCTCTTAATTAGGAGAAGTGCGTCGGACGGAATGGTCTATTATTGTTGTTCAACTTTTTTTGCTTGGATTCGCTGGAAAAGTTACAATTTAGTTTCTAAATGTGTTTGCTAAAACGGCATAAACTCCCCGTTCACACTTCTGGGTATGATCTTTTGTATTTTGTAAGAGGCTCTTTGAAGTTAGAGGTCACGTGATCACATCTACTTTAAATTATTTAGCAATTATAAAATGATGTTCCAAAACGGAAAAAGAAAGTCAACATTAGTTAGATGGCAGGGTTCCAAAGAACAAAGTTAAGTGCTCCAAAAACAGCAAAAATATAATCGAAATTTTTCTAAGTAAACGTATGTGAAAATGGTACTGGAGAGCAAAGTTTGCTCTCCAGTCATACAAATTCTAAGAAAATATCCTATTTTCTGTTACTCGCCATTTCTTATGTATTTGAGATCAAAAGCTTAAAAATTGCCTTTTTAACATTATTAACCTGCTCTTTTGATCGATCGGTAATTTTGGAATTTAGCATTGTCTCCCACTGAAAGCCTAAACAGAATTTTACTCTCGAACTGTAACCATTTCCTTAGACAAGAAATTACTGCTTGGATTTTGGCTCAAACCAGGGTAAACTTAACCAACCGGCCCAGAACTCTATAGCTAGGCTTTTTACGTTGCAGTTTCGAATGTCATACGGCCTTCGTGTTTTCTGTTAAAGAACGGTGCGTTCTAACGAGCAGTGATTGTGTTCGCTATTGTTCTGTGGCTTTTTTTATCGATGTTGCTATCATCCTTGCCTAAGGTACCTAAGAAGGGTTTTGCTTATTGTTTTAAACGAATCTACCATTTTAAACCAAAATAATCCTGTTTCGAAGGTGTTTTAATTTGAAAAGATTTGCCTTTAAGCTTTACGCTAGCTGAAACTTGCGTATTCTACCTAGGCTAGCGAAAAAAAATTACAAAAGGTGATAAAACTCACCGACTCCATGACACCTCAATAATCGCTGTCCTCGTCTTCCTGTGATACAAAAACGCGTCTTCATTGAGATCTTTAACTTTTGAGGTACAAAACGTTCAACAAAATAGACAAAAAAGTTGAGAGAAAAAGACTACAAATAAAAGGGTAGAAAAAAGTTTGAAAAGGGCAAAGTCAGCTGATTTCAAAGTATATTTCTAAAAGACATCGATCAGTGATTGCAAAATTTTATGTATACTTTTGAGTAATCGTTGCAACAAATCAAACTCACTTTTCATTGTTTTAGTTTTGATAAATGCTTTAAAACACATATCGCAGTAAATTTTTTGTTAATACATGCGAAACTATATATATAAGAAAGGTTCAAGCATCCTATTGACGCCATTGTCAAGCTTAATTAAGGAAGATCGAGACAAATTTTTAACAAGAATATAACATACCGCGGTAACGGAAAATTTGTTGACGTGAGTTTACACCGTAAAACCCTGTGCAACCGACTGAGACAGAGCGCAGACGACCCTTTATATTGACCCAAAATCTTCCAATTGGATTGCGACGAGTTACTCCTGCACGATAGTAGATGAAGCCACGTCTGTTAACTCCCACTACGACTCCGTTGGGACCAGCCTCGATTTGATTGAGCTTACCACCAATGTGTCGCCATCGCGTTCCTGCCACAGAAAAACATGAAGGTTTTAAACTTGCATGGCTTTTATTTTATCATTCTCAAGAAAACAAAGTCCACTTAGTTGCCCAAGATTACTAAAGACTAATTTTCTAAGAAAACTTTCAAGTGCGTGAGCGAGTAATAACATAATAAATTTCTTATTAGTATATACCAAATCAGTGAATAGCAATTTTCACGCGTTCTGACTTATTCCTGAAAAGTAAATTTCCAGGAATAATTACTGATTTGAGAAATTTGTCCAGATGACGAATCGATTCGCAACACTATCGGCAAAGAAGTTTACCAAACGAACAATTCATCCATTCCCTTAAGCACAAAAAAAGGCAATGAAATTTGGGATGTTCACAGGTAGGATGAACATTGTTTCAATATAAATTAAGGAAGATCGAGAAAAATTTTTAACAAGAATATAAAAATTCAAGAAAAAGTACAACAATGTTAGTGAGCGCGCGACACATACTTTGTTACTTGTGTGTGAAAATATTAAATAACTCCATTTGGTTCAAACTTGACATTCATCAAGTCTCACCTAAATTTATTCTATTGATTTATTCAATATATATTAAAACAATTATCTCCCTCAGTGTCGGTGCCTAACGGTACATGTCCACCAACAACCCCCTTCGCTTCGGGGGTTAACTATTAGTTATCATTAACTTTTAATACTGTCTATGTACCATTGCCATGCACTTTCTTTAAAATTTACTTTATCTAAAACTTTTTCGAAATCCTTTGAAATTTTAAAAGTCTTTTAAGAGTACAAGTATTTAAAATACTTACATTCAAATGGTTTTCATACCTTGAGGTCTGCTTTTGGTAACTCCATATCTGAAGTATATATTGTTGTGTCTGTTTACTCCCCAGCATCCAAAACCACCAGCCGACACATATTTCAGTCTTCCTCCGACATGACGCCATCCTCTTCCTTTTGGATTTTTCCACGTGATGCCAGTACGGCAATAGATGTAGTGACGTCTGTTGACTCCCCAGACTATACCGAACGGACCGGAATCAATCTGCACGAGTCTACCGCCAACATGGTGCCATCGGCTTCCAACTCGACCTCCTAAAGAACCTAGGCGGTGAGATGCAACAAATTGAAGTTAGTACGACGTATTTGTGCTTTTGATTGTACGTACAGCTAAACATACAGCAAAAATTATTTCACTAAACATCACTGGAGAGATAATCTTTTTTGAGATGAAAAAACAAACAGAACTCAACGTTATTAAAGGGGAGGAAACTAGTCTTGGTTAGAGATAACACAACTTGATCCAGCTCTGTTGTCTGCAAATTGGATTACAAGTTAAGAAAATATAATGGCTGCCAGTCCGTTTGCACGAGTAAAATATTCTTGATAGTGCGTTTTAAACATGTGTGTTTTATTTGCAAGGGGAAATCTTTAACATGTTCTTTTGAAGTAAAAATGCCCGCAATGCAGCCCACTGAAAGTTTTTAAACTAAGATGTCTTAATCACTATCGCTTGTAAGAGCTAAACAAGGAACTTTTCTGGTTTGTTTTTGCTGTAAGTTCACAGCATCGCGTTTAAATCGAAAAATAATTTGAACAGGTGGATTTTTCAAAACTGAATATCGAAATTGCACGAGCCCAAATGAACGAGAAAAGTCATTTGTAGTGCTGAGTAATCTATCTTCTGCATTTTTTTACAAATGACAACACTTCTCAGCCAATCAGAATGGATAAATTCTATTGATGTATTTCATAAAGTTTTGAGTCGAGCCGTGAAAGCTTGTTCTGGGTTCTGAGAACAAATACTGCAAAAAGACACAAACACAAAGATCTATTGTAAATGTTTTGGTTTGGAAATCAAGGTGCATCGTATCTATGCAAAATCTTACCCCATCGGTAGTAGATGTAGTGATGTCTATTAACTCCCCAAAGACCACCTTCACCAGGAGATACATGTATCAACCGACCACCAATATGTCTCCAGCTTCGTCTGTTTCGTCGAAGTCTAAAGATCTGATTGCGACGATTTATTCCATAAACATCACGAGTGTATCCGGTGTCGATCTGCTTCAGTCCACCCGGAATTCGGTACCATGGAACTTGTGAAAATTACATTCATAATTAGCTCTACCTATTTAGGAGTAGTTTATAAAAGACAGCATTTTACATTTGGCTAAACTTCAAATCCAGATGCCTACCTGGTTTTCCTCGCTTTGGTCGGTGAACGTCTAGAGGAGAAAGTTTAAGGGCAAATGAGACTATATGTATATAATGTTTACCAACTGCATTACAGGTGAGATAGCTAAGCAATCTAACAAGATGTTCCTAAGTGTTACGGATATGCACTCTTTATGTCACAATTTTCAGACATGCTTATAGTAAGTGAAAAATGAAACTTGTGTAAGTTTATAACGAAGATAAAATTGTGTCTTCTTCCTTTTTGTACCACAAAGTTATTGTTATTAAGCAGACGCATTGTTTCGGGTCAATGACCAAAGAACCTTTATGTGCCTCTTGTCACAAGTTAACTGGGTACCAGGTGACACACGAGAATATTACGTAACAATTATTGAATGCTAGAGTAAAGAACGAGGAAGAAGGAGTTTATTCGTGTTGATCAAGAGAGTAAAACAATTCCTGACAGAAATACGTCTAAAGCGGTTTATTAAATTTTCGACCTTGACCATTGCGTTTCCTGTGTTCTGGTTGGTTCACCCGATCACGGTTATTAGCTCATATACCGATTTGAACATATATGAAAACTCACTGTGTAATATTGCAAAGTTGAAATAATGTTCTCGATAAATTTTAGCCGTCAAGTACAAACAGGTTTTGAAGATTCAAGAAATCTATACACGCCTTTTTGGCTATTTATCATCTCATATCGAACGCGCGATCTAGGAATAGTTAAGTTTAATTAAGTTTTTAAACAACGTGGCTTACCGACTCCGTGGCAGCTCAGATATCTCCGACCTTTCATGCCTAAAGAGATAAAACAATGCGTTAACATAAATACGTGTTTTCCTTTGATTTGGAGGTCAGCCTTTTAGTTTATTACGTTTTGTAGTCTTATCTTGCCTTTAGATGCGTTAAAAACTTGAACGGATCGTTGATTTATTATTTTCACTCTAATTATTGCCACTAATACCATAATGAATTATCATGGTAATGCTGATGTTAGCTCGTTAAACCCACCAGACAGAACGAATAGCATTTGCTTAATATCTATATCAAAGTTATTTCAGTTCTTATATACTTTTGTTAATCATTTTAAAACACTGTTCCGCTATACCGTTTTCAATGTTTTAATACTTACCGCGGTAGTACCATATTTGGCGATTCCTGTTTACTCCAAAAACGCCTATACAGCCGACAGTAATGTGGTTAAGTCGTCCCTTAACGCGAATCCATCTGCGACCGATAGGGTTGCGACTTGTGATTCCCGCTCGGAAGAAGATATAACGAAATTTGTTGACTCCCCAAAGAACTCCGTTTGGTCCAGATTCAAGTTGCTTCAGTTTTCCTCCAACATGACGCCAGCGGGCCCCTGATGAGAACAAAATCATTTTGACTGATAATCTAACACCCTCCTTAACTTAGCAAAGTAAGAGACCAGTTATTATTGAATTGCAGCATATGTAGCTATACAAACATTTTCAGGCTCTACTGCTTACATTTTGTTTTGTAACGTATAAATAGGGTTGAATAACGTATTCTTATTTTTTATGTAGAAGTTTGCAACTTGGTGTTGTAAAGATTGAAGGAAAGTGCTTCTTAAGTTGAGTGATCAAAAAATATTCTGAGTAACTGACGGGGATTGAACCCGCGGTAATCAGAGGGTTGCGGGTTCGATTCCCGTCAGTGACTCAGAATTTTTCTGATTACTCAACTTGAGAAGCGCTTTCCTTCAAAGTATTCTTAGTTTCCATTATAAGGGTTCGTGTTTGAACAGATATTTACAGTACTAACGTATAACTAATAACTACTAGGTTAGAGGCAGCCGTGAAAAAATTCAACTCCATTTATCATTATAAAACTGTGATTCTAAAGCTTCTATCCTTTGTGCTATACTCTTAACTGAACTTGTGTTTGTTCGGAAACAGTTTAGTTATGGCACTTTGGAAATTCCCTTTAGGGAGTTGTCTTTACGTATTTACTTTTATTTTAACATCATTAGTATTATCACTATTATTGTTACTAGTGTTATCATCATTATCTTAGCTTTCTAATCACTATACCGTAGTTCACTGTTCTCTTAATGAATACACTTCTCTAGCCGAACTCTAGTCATCTATTTCAATTCGTTGTTACACGGTTTGGCATGCGATTGTTGCAGTTAGTTTTTATGCTACAGTTTTTATGTAACAGTTAAGCTCGTTCCCAAAAAGAGATACTAAAAGCAGGAGGGGCCGTTTTACGACAGCAAAAGAGTTAAACATTACCTTGAGGTCTGCCACGTGACACCCCGTACCGGAAGTAGATAGAATGGTGCCTGTTCACACCCCAAATACCAAGCGAGCCAGCCGAAACATACTTTAGGCGCCCACCAATACGACGCCAACCACTTCCCTTGGGATTTCTCCAACTTATGCCAGTACGACAATAAATGTAGTGGTGTCTGTTAACTCCGACCACGATGCCAAAAGGACCAGAGTCTATCTGCATCAGTTTCCCACCGACGCGGTGCCAAGCAGAACCAGCCCTGTTGCGCATGGAGCCTGCGAAATGAAAATAGCATCGGAATAAAGTTTTACGAGAGGACAGGGGAATAGAATATGATTCTGCACGTTAGTATGAAAAAGTCAAGTTGATTATCATCGCATCAAATTCTAAAGTAAAGAAATCCGAACGTTGAATTTCGCACAAACAAAATTTAATGCTAATTTGCTAAATACTTTGCATAAAGTTCAGCATATAAGGAGATTTGACGCTTGAACTAGGCCTAAATTAGCAAAAAAGGAAATTCCAATCGTAAGAGACTGCACTGGGTTTTGGCCCGATAAAAGAGATTCTGCTTCCTGATACATTTATATTGCAGACAGAAATGCTATACTAAACTAGTGTCTCTGAACTTCGTACCATCTTGACTTTTATTTTACAGTGTTTATGTATTGTTCTAGTTTAACTGGCTCGTGAGACCACAACGGCAAGAAATCAGTAATGCAATTAACAAAGAATAGATAGCTCATTACCCCATCTATAGTAAATATTGTGATGCCGGTTAACTCCCCATACTCCGCCTTCTCCACTCGAAAGATGCATTAATCGCCCACCAATGTGTCTCCAACTTCTTCTGTTTCTCCTGAGTTTAAAAATTTGATGGCGGATATTGCGCCCCCATAGCGTCTGCGTGTATCCGGAATCAACTTGGCTCAATCTTCCAGAGATGGGTACCCAGAATCCTAATCATAAACAAATTAGTGAGAATATGGTGATGAATGATCTGAGTCAATCAGTTGTTAAGCCCCGTTTACACGAGAAATATTTTCTTGACAAGTTCGCCTTGACAAGAGAAACTTGTTCGTGACGAAAAGTGAAGAATTTTCCTTGTTAAGGCGGGACTTAACCTAAAGCACGCTTTGTGGCCACTTTTCCTACTCATGTTTCTACCGATAGCTCCGTCCATGATTTGAATCTACAAAATCCCTATGCTTAAAACACAGAGGAGATGAAGGAGAGTCAGCTTGAATATTTGAAGAATTTTTCGATGAACTTTGAGTTTTATTTTTTTTCTCAAAGATTGGTAATTTTAAAGAGATTTTTTAAATTGGTGATTTTTTGGGAAATTTA
>JAOBRD020572779.1:0-16177 GCA_027575215.2 Hydrozoanthus sils | reverse complement strand
CATTACCAAATGACTTATTTTTTATGAGTTATGTAAGGAGAAGTTAGATGTTGAAAAGCTGGCTGGGTCAAAAATTCCTTTAATTTATACCTTATCTTTTTAAAAATTTTTAACAAGTTCGATGTTAGCCAACCAGATCACAGAATTTGTGATGAATGATGTTTGAGTTACTGTTCACAGCAGTAGCAATTAAGCCTAGCTAAGGCAACAAAAGATGTTCTAAAAATTTGGGAGTTTAAGAGTCGAGCGTGCGAGGATGTGCTATGCTTGACACTTTCTTTTCAACAAAGCAAAAACAACCCACCTGCTCTCTGGTCTGCGGAAAACCTTCCAAGATCCAACCCTAATAGAACAGGACAGCATCCTTTATATTTAGTGTACGAACAAGACTTGTATAAAACATTGCTACATAAACATGTTTACTGTATGTACATATCAATATACTGATTAAGGGTAGCTTAAATTTCTTGGTTTTTTTTTCATCTTATACTGTAATAGTACTTTAACTCTGCAACCAATTATTGTTGACTCACTGTGCATAAATCCTGGTGCAACAAAGCCAAGAAATTGACCCTGAATTTTGTAACATAAGAAAACTCTTTTTTTGTAACACTCGTGAATCAAATGAAACTACTAAGTTAGAGTCACCGGACAGGCTTAGCTTATACACATTCACATACTAGTTTCTTTTATTTCATCAAACTGAGTCGTTGGATATGTTTATATTGTATCTACAGAGAAAGAGTCATCATCTATTGGTTTTAGTAAAATTATTCAATGTCTATAGACAGAGTTTCCACTGCTCTTAAATGGTGGCTGATGTAAATAGCCAGCATGTGAACAAAACTTCAAAATGGCTGCATCCCATTTAATTGTGGATCTTTCAGAGGAAGAGACAAATGCCCTAAAGGAAATGCTAAATTCAGATAAGCATTAAGAAAAAATGAACAATGTTCAGGGTAACACTTTTCACAACAATGCCATGTATCAATAATCTTATGTGTTAATTTCTAAAACACAAAACCTTGGGTGGAAATGTTTCAGATGTTGATAAATAATGCGCAACAGGGCAAATTACAATGTTCAACAAATAAAACTTTTCACAATTTTCTCTCTCGACTGATAATCACCTGAGTAAGTTTTACTAAAAAAACAAATATTTACCTCAGGCTAAGTGAATAACATTTTCTTGGTGGTTAATAATCCCTCGACTTTGTTTTAGGGATTATTCATCAGATACTCACTTCATCTTCAACAAATTATTGTTAAAAGTATTAAATTATCAAGTAAACTTAAAATAAATTAGCTGTTACTAATAGTAGCAGTCAGCTACACTGTTAGACTTACTGTGTTGACACAGTCATTGTGCTTCAACCTCTCACAAAAAAGTGAGACCAAAATGTTTGTTGGAACATCCTGTTTAGACAAAAAAATATTTGCCAATTCAGTTATACCTGTCAGTGAAAATTAATAGGTTCAAAGGCTCTTTATTTCCTATATATTTATAAAAAATTAATAGTGATTTCCAATATATAATTTACATTTTTAGTTAAATAGGAGGTGCAGAAACAAAACAACCTAAAAGGTTAAGTGGGTTTTCTTGCACCTACAGTTCAAACATTAAGTTTTATAGTATTTACAAGATTTGGAGGAAAGAAGACAGATAAAATTACAAATTAATTAATTTTATAACTTGATGTTTGAGATAACTGGGGACTACAGTCCCAAAATAGATAAGAATTAAATTATTACTATAATGCTTATACAACTAGAGTCCCAAAAAAGAAAATAAATAAATTATTACTATATTATACTTATACTTGTAACTATATACTTATATACTATAATCACTGTAATAGCAAGGTGCAATTTTAAATCAGAAGTGAGGAACTAGTTTTAAGTTTACGAATTGGTAATTCATTCCAGTTTGCGACATATTTCACACAAAACTTACCATAGTTAAGAAAACAAACATTTTTTTGCTTTGGAACGTGTATCGTAATTATGGACTGAATCTACTCCCATGAAAAGATTGCAAAATATATCTGTAGTAGAAAATCTCAATCTTAGGAACTCACTAAGTAAGTATTTTATTTACTTATACTTCACAAAAGAGAATTAAACTTTCATACAGTAAGTTTAAATCAACTTTATACATACTTGTTTGGCTGATATGTATTCAGTTGCCTGCACAAAATCAAAAGAATGAAGCAATAGTTAAGTTCAAATCAAATAAGATCATGTGCATTGATTATACTTTCTGAATTAGTTTTATTAGCCTTTCTACAAGAAAATATCTTTGATATGAACACTCGTTCAGTCCAATAACTCCTGCTTGGCACAGATGATTGAGTTTCATTGAACACCACAAACTGCTAATAATTAAAATAAAGGGGTTAGTGCTACAAACAATCAATTATCCTAAAAAATGAAATGACTATTAATTATGTACTTTGCTCACTGTGTAATTTGTGTTATTGTTTTTTTGTATTTCTTTCTCAAATTTTTATTGCAAACTTAGATTTTTTGGTATTTTTATCCTGCAAAATATTGAGATCGACTTATACACAGGAACTCTGGAACTTGCACTTTTTTGGCTACAAAATGAGGGGTCGACTTATACACGGTGTCCACTTATACAGGCAAGATACGGTATAGAGTGTGCATGCGAATTGCACATCACATTTCAATTGGTCAACTAATGCCTTTGCTTCAAAAAACTGAATTGTATTGAGCCATTTTAGTGTAACCCATGATTAGTACTGGCTTTAAGAGTTAGGATTTTGCACAAAAAACTGCAAAAACTTTAACCAAACCACCTTCCAGCCCATTTTAAGCAGGATTCATCAAGTAATTGACATCCTTAAATCAAAATCTATTTGGAATTGTTGGTTGTAAGCAATTTTATCCTTTCTACTACTCAGGCAGGACAAACTGTGATCTTTTAGTTCTGAATGAATTGCCTGTCATACTACTTGACTTGCTAGACACAACAGGCGGAAAAAGCAAAATGAATTAAATATTGTAGTGACCTTTAAAACATTACAAAACATAGAAGACTAATTTAATTTTGAGTAATTTAAGACTTCCTTGAAGGGTATTAATTTGCTCTACAACAAAACTTTAAAATTTGGATATGAGCACTAAAACCAATAATTTTTATCTGCAAAATTAATATAGTTTAAAACTAAAGATGATATAAAATTGCTTTAATTTATATATCTGTCATCTTTTGCTTGAACAGTGCAGGATACCTATTTTTTGTAACTTTTTGAGTAAAATGTGAGTTTGAGATCAGCAGACAAAAAATACCTTGGTGGCTTCTTTACTGTTTGACTCTGCAAGCAGTTTGTCCAGTGTGATATGGACACAACCCAAATGATCAGCAGCCATTGTGCACTAAAACAACATCAACTAAACTTTGTTACAATAATAATAATAATAATAATAATAATAATAGCAGGGGCTACCATGTATTGACAAGGATGCAGAAAGCAGCCATCTTGCACTCTCTTAGCTTAGTTAGAACTTTTAAAGCCACTGTAATTTGACTTTCTATGAGAGAATAATGTAGCACTTTAATGTAGTTTTAGCATTACTTACAGGACCTGGTAGGACCAGTCATTTTTTTTAAAAACTTAATTGTAGTTTTAATGAAATTGTTAACAGTCCTTCAGACTGCATAGGCTACGCTATGTGCTATATGTTGTCTTTTTTCTGAGCATCCAGACGTTTATCAACTGTCATAATAACAATATATATTATTAATAACAATAATATTAATAATATAATATATAAATACTAATAATGACAGTAACAGTTATACTGACATTCAACTAGGTAGCTCTATTTGTTGAACCAACCCACCCTAAGACAGTACTGACTTATGTATAAGTATTTCAGGATACTAGACTAATGGCTGAACATTCCTTGCCCATGGGCAGTAATTAAATTTTCTTTTGATTTCCAATGTAAGTTAAAGTACAACTAACAAGATCATTAATTTTACATAAATTATAATAATTGTAGCTATCATTAACAAGCATTATTTCAGAAAAAAATCTGATACACTAATTAATATGGATCTGGAGCAAAATAGCTTATCCCTAAATATCATGGGTCCAACTACAGTGTTGAAGATTCAGAACTCTTACAAAGAAAAGTAAAAACACTTTGTCTTGTAAGCTGCAACAACACCTTTCTTCCATACTATTACTTAAAACTATTCATAGCCCTCTGTTATTTCACAATGAACATTAAATTACCTATGACATGAAGTACTATTTTTATTACCTCAGTGGATATACCTTGCTAAATGAGGTATAGCTGTGAAAATATTTTGTCAATATATTTTATGGTTCTCAAGATATTAACATTAAATAAGATTATGTTTTCAACTGATGATGTCACTAAGGGTTTGAGGCGAATTTGTATTTTTTTTTAAATCTGCTGCCAATCCACAACCTTTGGATGAATTTAAGCCAAACTTGGACTGATGTAATTATAATATCTACCTCATGAGACATCTTCAGTGGCCCTAAATTTGCTTGAATTCATCCAAAGGTTATGGATTGGCATCTGATTTTTAAAAAATGCCAATTTGCTTAAACCACTAGTGACCTCATTCAACTGAAACATAATTTAAATGATAATATCTTGAGAACCATAAAAGTTTTTGACAACATTTTTTCACTAAAGCTCTGAAATAATAAAATTTTTCATTTCATATGCACTTTAACAGGTTACACTGCCAACTAACCATTGTTTTTTTACCAGCTGCAGGTGGCCCATGTACAATAATCTGTGGAACTGCAGAAAATAATCAACAATTATAATTTTGTATTACTACTATCAATCTTCCCACTGCTACACTTTAAGTTAAATAAAAGATTTTGAAATTTTTTCTATTTCTACATAATTTTCTTATTATCCTGGTACAGAATTATGTACATCTTAGTTATTATCTTTGTTTTACAAACCGTTTCCTTCTTGCTGCAGTAGATCAATCATGTATGTAAGAGGATCAGCAGGTTGCTCAACCACCAGTTTGGAAAGTAGTCTCTGGAAAAAATAACTGCAGGATTATCATAACGATCTGGCTTATACTTGTAAGCGGCCCACAGTGTGTACACCATTTCTGTAGTTTCACTTATTTCATTTATTTTATTTGATGTTACCTCATAGTTGATATTAAGTTACATCTCAGGCAGCGCATTATAGACTGCCACATTATAGTTTACCACTAACCATAATTTCATAAGACTTTGCTTTTAAAAGTGTGAAGTATATCCTAGCTACTTTATCAAGCACTAATTTTGTAGCTGCTCTGACAATACCTGGTCATACCCAAGTATTTTTACTTAAAGTGCACATGAAGGAAAAAAAAATACTACTCCAGTGGATAGACCTTGCTTAATGAGGAATAGTGGTGAAGAAATTTTGTCAAAGTCTTTCCTGGTTCTCGAAATATCAACATTTAAAGTTCTCAACTGATGATGTCATGTTTGCTTCCAAAAAATTTGCATTTTATTTAAATCTGCTGCCAATCCATAACCTTTGGATGTAATTAAGCCAAACTTGGGCTGCTGCTGTGTCTTGAGGTAGATAGATCATCTATGCAGGTTTGGCTCAATTTTATCCAAGCCTTGTGGAATAGCAGCAGATTTAAATAAAATGCAAATTTTTTGGAAGCATACATGGCATCATCAGTTGAGAACTTTAAATGTTAATATCTCAAAAACCATAGAATATTTTGACAAAATTTCTTCACCGCTATTACTCTGCATTAAGCAAGCTAGGTCTATCTGCTGGAGTAATATTTTTTTCCCTTCATATGCTTTTTAAGGTTTGGTCAGACTTTCTCACTCATCTATAGTGGAACCCCATATGCCAAGGGAGCATTGAAATTTATATACCATTAAACCAAGATATTGCTATATAGAGATTGATCTATTGACCCATACATTTTATTTTGCTGGGCAAACGAATGTTGATAATTTTATCTGGAATCTCATAATTTATATCAAAGATCATTAAACCGAGGTTCCACTGTATTCAGTTTTAAATGAAAATCTGACTTTGACCAACTTTTGAGTACCACTCTGAAAGCTTTTTAAAAATAAACCTAAAAAATGTTAAGGTCAGAAGTACTTTATTTTGTGCATACATCAGAAGTACTAGTGATACAATTCCCTAACAAACCCCAACCAACAGCCTCTGCCTCCACCATTCTACCCCCATTGCCCAGGTTAAGCAATTTCAACTATTTCAAAAAATTAAACGATAAACGTATGGGAGTTTGACAGTTTCCTCTGGTCAGGTGTGCAGTCAAAATCTTGGTTAAATTTCTATAAAATTATCAGCATGCATTTAATGAAACCGTTACTAGTCTATTGACGCAATCTGATCAGCTACCTAATAACAATGTAAATGATATAAACAGTGTACCACAAGATATATTCTTAATGTACTTCATTAATTCATTGTACCAGTATCAATAACCATTAAACCTATACAGGCCCAGTTTCTAGCGCTATAGTACTAGCCTGTTTTGTGAATCAGCCGCCATTATACAGAATTCTAGGGTGAATTGAAGTTGTAAATATTTCTATTCCCGCGCTTTTTACCTCATATATTTGAAAAATTCCATACTTCTCAGCATAATTTGCAAACTCTGGGGGAATGAGCAAGGGTTTCTTCGTTGCATCCATGTTTCAGCAAGTAATTTATCGGACCAAATTATCCGAGGGTTGCTACGATAAACAACTAACTCGAGCCCGCGATATTACAAGTGAATATTTTTAAATCTTATAATGTTTACGATTGGATGCTCTTTCACAACAAAATTATCCAATCAAACGTCCCCAAAGAAACGACTTGGAAGTGCATGAAAAAGTCAGCGGCGCATAGCATGTTACTATAGCAACATAGAACACTTTTCAAAGGCCATCATAAGTCGAGCTTCCAAGGGACGCTGTGAAAACTTCGTCGTTTTTCTGCATTTTTTTGGGCAAAAACAGCTTTTTATACTGGTAAGTAACGAAAAGCTATAAATTTAAATAACTTGGTAACAATATCGTTGTCGAAAAATGCAAGGAAAATTGATATGAACCGATATAACCAAATGTTTTGTTACATGCGTATCTCCGAAATCAATTTTTGTTCGAATCTCATCGAATGTTTTACCCAGACAGAAATCGAATCAAATGTTCATTATAGTCTTAACTTCCTCTGAGCAGCATAAATACCTTTCAGTACATGAGATACTTCCTGCTTTGTCTTATATTTTGCGAAATGAGTATCGTCTTTCAAGACATATACATCTATTTAAAAAATACTAATCACTACACTGACCAAGCTTTAAAAAATCTTCGAAAAAAACAAAAAAATATTGTTTTTCTTGGTTATAACTTTCGCCAGGTTATGAATCGAACTGAAATGCTTAGAACTATTTTTTGTGGCTTTCCTCGTGTTTGTGTAAACTGATAAACATAGCAAAATGTCACAACGCCATTGTGTATTGTTTTATATATTATTAACCCTTAGGAAAGTATTTACCGAAAAGATTTGAAGCTGGAACAACCGCAGTATTCATATTTGTAATACATGCTTCATCTTCTTAAATTTTTACTCCAAAATGTTGACTTCGATGGTCCGAAAGAAGTATATTTCGATTTGTTCAAACCGAAAGGTTATTTTTGGGTGGTAAATTATTATATGATCATGGCCTCGATATTTCTTATGGTATTTTTTCGTCCCTTCCTTTTTTTTTTTTTGGTGTACCCCCCTCCCCTCCCTGGTTGGCTCAGAAGAACTCAAAAATTCCCCTGGTTCAGTGAGACCCTTTTACATTCGTACTAGACTCAGATGCCAGATGGTATCTTTTACATTGGTTTCTAAGATCTTGGACATGAAAACTAAAACTTTTTAAAAATTTTCTTTGTTTCTTAGGAACAGCTGTATACAAATTATGAGCAAAGAGTTTGTAACTTTAGGAGTTCAAAGAGACTCTCTTGTCAACAATCCTTTGTTACAAAAGGTGAGTGAAGTCTAAGTGGCAGTAGAAAAAACAATAATAAGAATAATTTTACGTAAATATTATTATTCTTCCTTTTTTCAATTACATTATTTGCTATTTTTATTTCCAGTCGGAACTTGGAAGGCCACTAAGGAGATGCTTCACCCTTCCCCCTGATGGTTTCACTTATGGCAAACCAAATGGTGGGAAGGACAGCAGTGTTGCTGATGGTGAGCAAATGAACTTTAACTGTTTATAATTGATTGTAAGCATAAATTATATGCAACAATGAATAACTTTTAGATGTCCAAGGTAGAATTCAAAGGCATTGAAAAACTTGAATTTGATTGATTATTTTAATTTATTAATTTGGTAACTGTTTAAGCAAGGTGTATTTATTTATTGACTACTTTTTGGCTGTAAACAATAAAAATGATAATAATAACAATACTAAAGACAACATTAATAATAAAGTTAAAACAAAAACTGCCTATTTGGCTTTTCAAAACTGTTTACAGTTAAAATATATCATCAGTTGTTTACAGTACGTAAAACACATTGAATTCATACTGCTTAGCAGTAAAAACATAATTTCAATATATTACCCCATAGAATTCCGAAAGTAATGACCCCAGTCACTTTCTGTTTTTGCTGGCAAAAGGAGCTGCGCTAATTTTGGGTAGCCGTTACTTTTGGGTAGCCATTATTTTCAAAAAAGATCTTTGTAACTTGAAATGGTCTCAGACAAAGAGGGCATGTACTACGAAATTTAAAAGTCAGTTCCATTGATATTCATATTTCTACAATTAATGTAACATAACCCGATGAACGAACAGTAAGCAAAACAGACTAACATAGAATTCTGAAAGTAATGGCCCTGTTGAATACAAGTTATCTCACCCCATGGTTTGATTTTGCCCCAGGTCATGTCGCCCCAAGTCTAGGTCATCTGGCCTGACATCTAGCATCACCCCATCTTATAAGTTTAGTGTTTTGTGAATTTTCAGACAAAACAGAAAAAAGTTTGAAAACTTTTCTCTGCTTGACAATTGAGATCTTTTCCATGCTTGGTCAATGGAATGCTGTTTAACATGTTCTTGATTGTTGGTTTATTGCATGCTGATATTGAGTAAAACTAAAAGAGCTAGGGAAATAAAAGCCTTGATCGAATTCAGCTGATATATAAACAACTTTGTGTAATCATATCTAAATGATTCCCTTAATATTGCTGTTGTTGATAATTTGAGAAACAGTGAAAAAAAGCAAAACTGTAAAGAAAAACAACTGTGAAAAGGAATGCCTTTTCGCAAGTGCAAGAAGAACAAGTTTTGAAACTTACAACATTTTACGGGAGACTGAGAACATGTGTCTCGCCAAAAGGGTGCTACTGTTTACACCACTTTATCAAATTTCTAGTATACTGTAGCACTCAGAATCAGAGAAAATTCGAGGAATCAGTATACTGTCACATTTAAGTTTGCAAAAATATTTTGATGTCATTTGAAATCAACAAGTATGCACCCACTGTGAGGAAGCCATTCCACTGTTGTTGAGTTTGAATCATGGGTTCGGAAATCGAGCTTACAAGAATACAGAATTTGACGATGGGTAAGGTGATTCATCATTGATAATTAAAATTATTTTAATTATGCTTACAACCCTAAAACAAAGAGTTTATTTTGGTATATTTCAATTTTACAATAATTATAAACGATGAACTTTAGTCGCATTTAAAACTGTCAACATTGCAGCTGTTTTTCATATGCTATACCGTGTCAAGACGTTGTATGTTTTTTTGTCAGTCTCGCATTGAGTATTTTTGACAGGCTTGGGTCACCACCAAATTATCTAGAATTTTGTTGTAAAACCTATAATTATTCATCCATGAGGTGACTCACAGAGCCTTTCATTTGTTTATTTCTTTGTAGCGAAAGCAGCTTGAGCCATATATTTGATAACAAAACAAATTCATGTGCTGTAGTCAAAAGTCAGGTCAGCTTATAGGAAATCAATTTGAGTGTGTGCTAATGATCAGATTATTTATAACGTACCTCAAATAGAATTTAGAACCAATGCCGTCAATATAGTAAGATGGATGTTTTCAGCTACAAAACTTACAAAAAAAAATAAAGGAAGTCGAGCGTTTTTGTCACCAAAATCATGTTTGCACTTTCAATCAGATCTAAAACACAGTTTGGCTAAAAATTAATCACATGAGAGCATGCAACATATGAAACTCATTTGAAATATGCACTGCATTGCACATGCATGTTACATTGCACAGTTTTTAGTTTAATTTACTTTTAAACTTACCTGTTCGGTTTTGTTTGTGCAGTATATTATTGTACAAAGTTTGCAATTATTACTGTGGTTCGTTGAATGTCTATTTGCTTCTCTGCACCTTTCAATTTTGTGAATGAAAGTCGATCAGTCGGTGAATCGGGATGCCAAATCATGACTGATTTGTATGCTGCAACGTTTGAAGGTTTGGAGTTTTAATTATTTATGAATACCATTACCAATTAGTCACTGCTGTTATTATAGTCACTTGATATGTCTTTCAATTCAATTTTGATAACTGTAACAGTTATTAAAGGAACTTTCCTCACCTGTCATGAATGTGCTGATACTGAACATGATCGAGTTTCAAAACACCATTTTTGCCCAAACGAAACAACACTTCGCATTTCAGTGTAGGTAAGAGATCTGAAGATGTAAGCCATATATTAAGACTATTGCACCAGTCTGCTATAAGTGATGGTTGCCATTTTCTCATATTGATGCGATCAATGACACAAACAAGAAATCGCTTACCTATGAGCCTTACCCACGTGATAAAAAATTTAAGAAATTAGCAACAAATGATTCAAAACAACATTTTTGAGCATCAAATACAAGTTTATACATTTGGGGCGACGTAACTTAGACTTGGGGCAAAGTACGTGACTATACATCTTTGGGGCAACATGACCTGGGGCGAGATGACCGATTACTGCCCTGTTACTTTCTAATTTTGCTGGCAAAAGGGGGGCCCTACTTTCTGGGGTGTGTTACTTTGGGATTTATGAGAGGGCAGTAAAGTACTGTTTCTTTCAGGTAGCCATTACTTTTGTGGGGTGTTACTTTCAGAATTCTAAGGTACACATGTTTGACTGGTGAGCTCAAATGCGACAACTAATTATTATTATTTAGATAAAATAATATATTCTTTGTAAACTATTGTAGCTGCAGACAGGATAATTAACTAATTATACAGATCAAACAATAGAAGACCATTTGTTAGTATTTGTTGTTTAAAACTATGTTCTCAACTCAAGTTGTAAGAATAGGAGCAGTTCCTATTTGTTCCCTTTAGTTCATTGTTAAATCAACATCGATGACAGTCAACTCAAGATAATGCCATACTAATTATAGATTAAACTGAAAAAAAGATTTTATCAATGTATGTGTTTAATTAGTAATGCCATCCTTCTTTACGCAGCTCTAGTGTGGCGTGCCAATTCCCTTCAACCACTGAATTTGAAAGACAGTAGTAAAACTGGATCTAGCAGGGACTTCATTGCCCTAAATAGAGGAGCTATCCAAGTTGGTTTGACTTCAGCACAGGAACATTTTCAGTACAGAGCAACCCATGATGTTAGAAAGAAAGATTCTGGAAATGAAAAAATAACTCAAAAGATCAAAAGGATTCCACCATCCACTGTGTTTGGCCTCCCAACAAAGTAAGTAAACAATAATCAATCAAGGCTCTAAAAAAGGAAGACCTTTTTTTTCTTCACTGCTTGTTTGATTTTAGCCATTTTGATTTTGATTTTTAACCTGCTGTTAAAACCAAATACTGCAGGTCACAGTCAATACTCAATCTATTTGTCTTGATCAGGATCAACTTAAATATGTAGCAGGGCTTGCTGTTTGAAAATCGTTGGCGAGTCACAAAAAGTTCACCTAAGCTAATCAAGATGAACTGTCTTTTCAAAGTGATAATTAAGGGCTTAAGAGAAGTTTGCCAATAATGTGAGCAATATACCTTGGAAGAAAGGTGAGCCATTAATTGCTCTCCCCAGGTCAATTTTGCGCGAGTGACGGTGAGCGAGAGTGATCGCTCACCTCAAATGGCAAACCCTGATGTAGGTTCATGAAATGTGTCATGTTTGTTACTTTATAATATGAGGTTGTAACTTTGATTGTAAAAAAAATAATAGGAAGTGTTATGACAATTTTTTAAATTTTTTTTAAAGACCTTCAACTCCAGTTCGTGATTTGATCTGCCACAAATACCAAGACCGATGGCTGGATGAGATAAGAAGAGCTGAAGATGCAATGAGAGCTAAACAAGAACAAAAGGTTTGTTACAGTCAATTCAGCCAGAATAATTTATAGTAATTAAAATATCTACTTTAGATCTCAGAGTTCTGACGTGTTTTACCACCGATAATTGTCAACAGCGCCATGTTGATAGCAACATTTACGAAACAAGGGCATCACTTCTGAGAAAATACCAACCACCTGTTGATGGGGTCCCCCTGTGGCAGATGCCCAAGTTCCAAAGGGTAAGTAGCTTAAAAAGATGTGCAAGACACTTACCAAAAATTGAAAACTCCTAAATTTGTTTTTTTCTTAATGGTACCTCAAAAATATACAAAGAAACGTAAGTAAAGACAGTGATCTGGTCCTTTGACCTGTAGACATAAATAAATGTTGTATCCTATTTTAACAAATTTCTGTCTCTGAAGTAAACTTTCATAGTACAAATCATAAACATACATGATAATGCCTTTAGGGAAGGTAAGTTTTTTCTTGTGGGGGGAGGGCTGGGGAATTTTGATATTTTTGGTGTTGGCCCTCCCCTGTTTTAATGAAAAAAACTCCTGACCCCCCTTCCCCATCTTTAGGTGAATAAAAAAAGTGTGACCCTCCCCTCACTACTACATGATATTTTCCATGCCGTAGAAAACCCAGAATATATATATTTCGTTATGAATGCAAGTTTTACTATTTGAAAATAATTTTATATGTATCTTGATATTGAATGTGTACAAGCTGAATTATGAAAATGTGAACAATCAGTGTGGGGTATTTATGTTTTTTATCTGAAGTTTAAGTATGGAAGTGTAAAAAAAGTTAATCTATAAGGAAAATCAAAAGTAAAATACAAAAATCTTCGTTAAAATATTCTGTGAATCGAAAAGGTGTGTGACCCTCCCCTTGAATAGCTTTACAAAGAACTATGACCCTCCCCTTTAGAAGCTCACTTTCACTGATGACCCTCCCCTCTGAGGCCCCAGCCCTCCCCCCCCAAATAAAAAACGTACCTTCCCTTAGATACTTTATATGCTGTGTAACATTCTAGAATGAAAGCTAGCTTAAATCAAAAAAGAAAAGGCCTTACATTGTGAATACAAAATGGATTTGCCCCATATGTTCATAATGTTCAGTGATTTTAACACAACCTTATTCACAAACAGTTAAGCCATTTTTCCCTGCCTATGAGCATAAAACCCTTTCTGCCCCATTCCAAGCAGGAAAATGCTTTAAAGTCCCTATAAAGCTTATTTTTTTAAGTTCCAGATGAAAAGTAGAACCCTTTAATAATAATAATTTTCGAAAATAATACCTTTTCTCGCCGTTCCTGTTACATTTTTTAGACTTGAAGCATGCAATGATGATATAGCAGGAGGCATAAGATATAGCATGAGGCATGAAGCAAAGACAATCTTTTTTTATCTCAAAAAATTCAAATCTGGCTACAATAGCCACATTGTTATAACTTTAATCAATGAATTATTCCCTTGAAACTGTTTGTAGTAATTTTATGATATTTTTTAACAGAAATGAAATTTTTTAAACAAAAACCACATTAAACTAACTGCTGCTACCTCACAAGTTACCAGTCCCTGGCCAGTGCTTGGTAAAAAATTATATTCCAATCTTTTTTTGATTAAAAAGCGTACTTAAATGTGGAAATTTTCTTTGGTTATTCGACTTTTGAGTTCACAGATGACAACAGTTTTAATCTAGAACTTAAAGAAATAAGCTTGATAGGGACTTTAATTGTTGATAAATTCTCCCAACTAAGATGCATACTTTTCATGTAATCAATTTGGGAGAATTTCACTCCTTATCTTTGAAAAGTAGTTTCTCTTTTTTTGACCAATTTCAATCTTCTCATTACAAAGTGACTTATTCTATATGAGATATATAATGAGAACTTAGACACATATAAACAGGTCGATCAGAAAGAATTAAGGGTGGTATGTATGTTTAACTGTTCCGTATAATATAACACTAGTTATTCTCAAATGGGAAGTAATTATAACCCTTAACCTACCCTTTCGTCGCCTCCACAGGTTCCAGCAAAATTGGAATCATTCCGTTCTGATAGTGCCAAAAAAGCTGCCTTCAAACACCATGCCACTGATTGTACATCAAGAAAAGGGGTCTTTGGCCATGGAATTTATGAACCTGCAAAAAGCTAACTCTGGTAGTCAGTAAAAATATTCAGTTTTCTTTTGTTAGACAATGATGTGTGAAAGTGAATTAATGGTTACAAAAAATAAACAACTATATGTAAAAAAAAGCTAAACTTTTCACACTTAACTAAGATTTCTTGGTGAGCACAATAAAATAAAGGGGTAAAAACTTAAATGAAAAGTTTAAATATTTTTGTTAGTTTGTCTCAAAGTGTTGGATATTGTGTACACACAAAACCTCAAAAGAGCTGTTACTGTTAAATTTTGCTGACACTGCACAGAATTGTAAATATTTTAGAGACAAATCACAACTCGGTGACTTTGAAACTCAACATATGTTTAATAAAAAAACATGTTATACAATCATTTGATTGACTTTTTTGTATTGTTATATTGCTGATTATCTGAAATAGCTTGGATTAGCTTAAGTAAAGGTCTGTGTAAGAACTAGAGAACCTTCCATTGTTCTGTGGCATTTCACATTTTCCCACACCAGAATGTTCAAATTTTCATACTGAGATTACATCAACAAGAATACAACATAGTTTTAAAGTAAAAAGCAGTGAAACTCTATTTTAAAGCAATGTTTCTTTTGTGCTATAATATTTAAGCCAATCATAGAACTCCAAAACAAAAAGGAAGAAAACCTTTTTATTTTCAATGTTCCCCACATAGAAATTTTCTTAAATTTAATAACAGAAATGTTTCAACTAGAAAGGAATGGATGAGAATACTGGAAAGAAATACATCAGCTTACTTATGAAGATGTTGTCCATTTTTAAAGTTTAGCCAATCAGATCAGTGGTTTAATAATACCACAATTAACACCTTTCTGCATTCCATTGTCGTTGACCTCTCTAGTTCTTACTCAGATCGTTACTTAAAAACTAGCTTAATATATATAGTTCTGAGTTTTTAACAGTAAATGGTTAGTAAGTTATAAACCATAAATCTTAAGCACAGGACTCCCAATGATTAATATTTAACAACCAATGTTTTTTAAGAAACAAGTCTCTTCACTGAGCAAAACTGTTTTCATATTAATAGTAAATTGTGGTGCAAATTGGAGCTACTACCTTCCATACATTTACAGACAGAAGGTATTTTAACATTTCATCGTATCAAGAATAATTTGAACAACAAAATAGTAATAGTTAAGCCAGCTACAAGCTTGAAAATGCAAAATCTGTAAAAACTCACAAACACACTCACTTACATTTTATTAAAACTGGATTTGTCACCCAGTGGGTACATTTAAAAACAAAAAGCTATCTACATATACTATTCTGGTGGTTAAACAATTTTTTGTTTCTGACTCATTTATGGTTGTAAACACTGACCTTCAGGGGAGGTGAAAGAATAAATTATTCAAAAAGCCAAGCAATAAACAAGACACTAAAGATTCTAAAATTAGTGTTATTAAGTTCATATTTATTAAGGGGGAGTTATTAAGTTAAGCAAGCAATTAGAAACGAACTGATATCTACTTGTAGACATTCTAAGAAGTTTCTGCTAATGACCGTGCTTGCTTAACTTAGCCAATCATATCTCTCCATGTAACGCCATAGGCATTGTTCTGTATTTTCAAATTTTGTATATATTCCCATGTATCTGTTAATTTTGACAGTTGCCTGATGATTGCTTCGCAAGGGGCATGAAACTCTGAGTAGCAATAAATGTCTTCGACCAT
>JAOBRD020572668.1:0-16177 GCA_027575215.2 Hydrozoanthus sils | reverse complement strand
TAATAATAATAATAATAATAATAATAATAATAATAATAATAATAATAATAATAATAATAATGATGATGATGATGATAATGGTAATAATAAAATAATAATAATATCGAAATAAAGGTTGAAAAATACCAGGACCTCAGGCGGGAGATTTCAAAGATATGGAAAATGAAAGAGGTAAAAGTGGTGCCCATTGTCATTAGGGCTCTTGGAAGTGTGTCAAAATCCTGGATATAAAGATCAAGACTGAGTTTTTTACAAAAAACGGCCCTACTGGGAACGGCTAGGGTTTTAAGAAAAGTGCTAGAGTGTTAGATACAAGAAGAAAGGGTTTGAGAGACCCCTGGTCATTGGCTATGACTCGCTTTCTTCAGAAATCCAACATCATAACATCTACTAGTGCTACAAGCAATTTTATATGATAATAATAATAATGATAATAGCAATAAAAATAAAAATAACAATAACAATAATAACAATAATAACAATAAAAATAACAATAACAATAACAACAATAACAATAACAATAACAATAACAACAATCATAACAAAATAAACGATTGTAATTCCAATGCATGGCTCAAAGCAACATAAAAGTGCAAGCAACCGAAAATCAAAAGTACCTGTTGCACATTGAAACATATTTACACATAGACAGACAGTTCATAGATAGTTTCTGTTTTTGTGGTGATAAATTTTGTGGTTGTAACACGTTTAAGTTTTTAAAATCTTTAAAGCATCGTACTTTTTCATAAAATATCACGTGAAAATGTTAAATTAACAGATACCTTTACTAAAACTTTCCGGGAATTGTCTCACGGGCTCAGCAAGGTATCCTAGACACAAAACGAAACACAAATGGATGGTACTTTCAAACCAAGTATTCTTCGATTGGCCCACAGCATTTTCCATCGCTCCTGGGACTATCGCCTCAAGCCAACATATTAAGGGAGACCTGCTTGTCATTCATGGTTGCGACAGTGAAATCAGGCTTTATCAGTTTTAATTTATGAGAACACATAATTTTTGAGCTGAGACTGAGCCCATAATTAGGTGAGTATCGATGTTCATAAATTACGTAGCTCACTGAACATTTACTGCAGAAATAAAGCGTTCCTATTGGGTAAAATGTAGTTCAAGTTTGATTAATAAGCCAGTTGCTTAGCAACTTAACCTACGTCAAAAACTCTTGTTGTATTGCTTCCCAGTTTGCTGAAGTAGCGTGAAATGTATAGGTCAATTTATAATAAAGTGTAAACACACGAAAAAGCACGACTTAGTGGACTCGAGTGTTTAAAAAAGGGCAGAGGAGATTGAAGACGAATTTGTAAGAGAATCTAGACCGGAAATACAAAACCAAGTTTTGATAAAACTTTGCCCTGTCCTCTCATAGGGATGCAATATTCTGTCTGGCCAAGTAATAACGCATTTCATATGGTTGTTATACTGTACCAATATTATGGTTGTCCTTACCTCCCACGGCTGGACCAACAACCATCCCCACACTCCAGGCCGTGGCGAAAACAGCCATGCCAAGGGCCTGGTTCGAGTAAAAAATAAATTCCTATTTTTAAAGCGTAAAACTACGTAATGAAAAAAAAAGGTTTAAATCAAGCCCTAACAAGAAAATCACAACTTAAAATTTAACTTTGATAAACCTAGTCAACTTGATTTCAAATCTCAAGCAAACTGTTTTCTGAAATAAAGATACTTAAAGGAATCCTCCACTAGGACTGTATAACATTATTGGTCTTAAATAAAATTTTTATCAAGTCTGTGTCCATATCAGCACCTCAAAGTGTATATAACTAATTCCATGCAATTTATTTTGATCAACTTTACGGTTCGAATTTCCGCGCGCCGCCATTTTGAACTGTGATGTAACTTGGTTGCAGGGCCAATTTCCACTCTTGATGAATACAATTGCAACGAACGAGAGGAGTTCTGGCACTGCAACCAAGTTACGTCACAATTCAAACTGGCGGCGCGCGGGAAGTTCAAACCTTAAAACTGATGCTTGCCGGCGTTAGTTGCACAGAACTATCAAATTTTTGCTGCTGACATGGACACAATTATTAGAGACCAATAATGTTAAACAGATTCGGCCAGACACACATGTATTCAATTTTCTCACTACCCTTTCTATTTCAAAAATCATAATCGTGTTGTGCTCATAGTTCTCTGCTACGTACTGTATCTTTAAAATCTAAAACTTGAACTCACTAAAACTTAAAACACTAACTTAAGACGAGGTTTATTTGTTCAGATCACTACAGTTTGTTGCACAGCTTCAGTTTCACTTCAAAAGCTCCAAGTATATATGACAGAATTATTTTTCGGGCTTAATTCGCTTGGTTATAGTGTTTTAAAAAGGGTTTTTAAGTTTAAAGCTCCAGATATAGTCTTAAAGTCTTTTTTCGTGACGTCAGACGGTTTGCTTAAAAGTGAAATGGCAGCTCTTGATCTACAATCAACCAGTCGTAGTGGAAAATATTGTAAAGCCGGAAAGCCAAATGAGCAAAGTTTCAAAAACACAAGTTAAACACTTCTTTACACCATCTCATAAAGTAACATTAGTATTTTTTTCGTCGTTTTTATAATTCTATCGGTACTCCTTTTTCCGTGTACATGATTGAACAAAATTAACAACAAAAAATTCTTTCATACACATTTTGAAAGTCACAAGCCCTTAACTCAAAACAGACAACTTGCATGAAAAACTTAGTAGAAGTTGAATATAATAACTAGCTTGCGCTCGATTACAGGAGATGATGAAACAATGTTGACTAACTGATCAGCAGAATAAAACTTTCTTTAATCAAACCTGATTCGTGTTGTCCGATATCTCCGTCACAAGTGCTTTACAGTTTCCGACTACACCTACAATCAGAGGAAAACCATTACATTGCAAGATCTTGTAAATGTTTCTGGAGTCTGTTTTTAATAGTCCACAACATTGAAAGATTGCCTTGACTGATAGGATAACCATAAGTTATTTCAAATTTCCGAAAAGAATCAAGACGTTAATGGACTATCTTCTTTACCTACTCAGAAGCAGAGGTATGTCTGTATGTTAGGTTTGCAGATACTTAATGGGCTGGGGCAGCAAAAAAGTTACACAACAACATGGTCCCTCAATCATTATGCTATCGGTTTTACAACTAAGTTATAGAGATTTCCAAGAGACTACAGCTTTTAAAACGTCCTTATCCAACAAGACTCAAAGGTCTGATCGCTCGCAGATATTGAAGCAACTTCTTCTAAATCGTTTTACTGAAGGTAAGAGGGTCGGGAATGGAACCTAGGCTCCCCATGCTGAAACTGGATCTTGACTCAAAATGACAATGTACAATTTCTACCTTTCTTAACTGATTAGTGCTAAGATTATGAAGTTTGATCATCCACTCAACTCTGGAAGATGACGATAACGAAGTTCTCCCAAAATACTCAAGGAAATATCTATGGACGTAAGTTATGAGAATTGGCAAACTCATCATTGGGCACTCTCAGGGTTGAAAGAGTTAAAAAGGACTTCCATTAAAAAGACCGAACAAAAAACAACCAATGCAAACCAGAATCGTGGACACATAAGATATAAAGGTCTTTAAGCACTTAAATACTGTAAAGTAAAACAAAGATAAGATAAAATAGAAAAGTACTTTTAAAATCAATAGCTTGCTAGGTTTCAAGGTAATTTCTTCTGATTTCCTTCCTAAACCGGCGTGTATTCTTCCTTCAACTTACCGTTTGAGAACCCAACCATAAATCTTGTTACAATGGCCCACGAGAGGGAAAAAGTGAAACCAAACGCCAAAGTCGTGGAACACAGACAGATCAAGCTGGCCATTAATACTGGTTTTCTTCCATATTTGTCCGAAAGCCATCCCCAAAAGTAACTACAATGAGGGAAACACGATTGCAATAAGTACAATTTCATTTCAAACTTGATAAAACTGACACAATCTCCATTGCACTTGTTACTTAATTTGATGTTTTCGACATTTTTAACTTAAGGACTCACAAAAGAATAGGCAATACTAATAGGACTCGAGGTCCTCTTCCAGGTCTGCCATCCGGGCCCATATCGTTCTTATCCGAGAAGACGCGAAGGTCTAAACCGTTTGCAAATGTTAGAGTAAAGGCAACACCTTCTCCTCAGCTATTTGAAGACCCTGAGTGAAGGTCTAGCACCGGATCCGAGCCCCCCGTACGAAGGACTGGTGCCTTATCGACTGGGCTAACCAGGCGGCGAGTAGTCGATGAATATGTTAAAGAGCATATTTTCACTATCATTTGTTTTGCTCATTCTGTTTAATGTTAGTATTTAGCACTTCTGTGTTCTGGAATGAAACTACGTTCAAACCGTTACCCGCTTACTGTACCTTCCGCAAAAGCGACCAAAAAACATCGACGATGCGACAATGCCAGCATAATACCCTGCAAAGTGGAACACTTTCGTTAGTTGGAAAACGACAATGAATGAATTCAATTAAGAAAAAGTTCACGGTTATCGTGTTATGGATGCACGCGGGAAGTTCGAGTAGCACGAGGTGAAGCCGAGTGCAGTCGAAACTTCTCAAGTGCACCCGTAACACGATAGACACATGACAACCATGAACTATTTCTTTTAGAACGTTTGAGTGCTTAAAAGAGTGCAAAAAGCAACTTTGGCTTATGTTACGATTGTCCAAATGCACAGTCAGCCGTGCGTCTACTGAGTTATTGATGCACGCTCACGTCATATAAAAAGCGCGCGAAAACTTTCTTATACGTTCTAACAGTTAAATGTCCATAAGTAATTTGCCTCTAGGAAAAATAACAAAAACAAATGTGTTTCAGTTATTAACTGTAACCGACTTCCAATAAAGCCAAAAGTGAGGGTTGCGAGTGTATGCACGGGCCAGTCTAATAGCCACCATAACTGAACGGCTCACTGTCCAAGCAGTCCAATTTGGGCAAAAAAAATTACGATGTTTTGGAGTTATTTTTGGCCCAAACTACTTTCCTAGTATATAAACTATTTTTTGAAAAATCCATATAAGTCACCCGAAGTAAACTTTCAAGCTTCACGGTAAAATTGACACTAATTTACACTCTGTCACTGGCCGTTCGACTCTTTCAGTACCAGTGTAATCGATAAATCCTCCTAATTAGAACACACACTTTTCATGGAAAAAGTTTGTAAGGAGAAGTTAGGAATTAATAACGGCTCGGTTCCGATTTCCGGCCGAACCTTCACTCGGGATCTTTAAAAAAAGGTGCTGCATTCGCTCAAAGTATTTACAAGCAGTTAAACATCCCCTTTTGAGTGTTTTTTAATTCCTATTACATGTTCTCCAGTGACTCCTTAAGCTAAAAACCTAAAATCGAATTCTCTGTTGTTCTGATTTGGTCCTCGAACTTGCACACATTAAAGACGTATAAAACCAGCATTTAGTTCAGCCCATTACAATCAACGCATACAGACGTTGTTCATAAAACAAAAATGAGCAGAAAAACTTTAACAGCTCAACATACAGTTTCATAGCAACAATAATATATAATAAAGAAACATACTGTTTCAGAGCAGCTAAAAAACAATAAATTAACAAAAATTATAATTACCAACATCTTCATCACTGTAGCCAAAACCCTAAGTTACGAAAAGAAAATGGTGCATAAAATTTTAAAAACATTCGAGAAAACAACTAAAACTAAAAACGTTGAAACAATGTAACTAGTACAATTGAGGATGAAAAATGGAATAAGGGAAGAAAAAGCAAGGCTGAAAGATAAAATGAAATTGGGGTTCTGTATGTAAACTAAAGGGATTGATATAAAAGGTGTAAAATTAAACATGTCTGTTTGGATTTGGATGCCAGAAAAAGTTGGTAGGAAGATGTTGGGACAAGAGGATCAGATAGATGCTTGTTTGGGTTTGAGCGCTTGTTTGGAATGACGGGTAAGTTAAGCTAAGGACAACTGATGTAGAGAAATCCTGTTTAGCTTGGTTTGCATAGTACATAAAACAAGATGAAATTTAGAACAACAGGTGCAGAAGAAAGCTGAAGGTAAGTTGAATTGGGAATAACAGGTTAAAAGGGATGACTATTTTAGTTTGGACATCTCCAGTGATGGGTAAGAAGAAATCAGGACAAGAGGTACAGAAGGTAAGTTGAAATGGGGATAATGAATGAGAGAGATGCATACAACATGATTCTGGACAACAGGTGCAGAAAAAACCTGAAGGTAAGTTGAATTGGAGAAAACAGCTGAAGAAGGATGCCCATTTAGTTGGGATATCTGGTGCGGAGAATGAGAAGAAATCAGGACAACAGGTACAGAGGGAAGTCCAGGACGACCGATGCCGAGAAATGCCTATTTAAGTTGGGGCATCTGGTGTGGATGGTGAGATTGAGTTGGGGTAATGGGTGCAAAGGAATTTCTCCTTTGATTTGGAAACCTGGTAAGGAGGGTAGGTTCGGTAGGGAAAAACAGGTGACAAGGTTGCTTACTTTACAGTAGTTGGGAGATACCTGCAGTGGGGGGGTAAGACGAAATCGGTACAAAAGGTGCAGGGGGAAGTCTGTTTTAGTTCGGATGTCTGGTATAGACAGTGAGATTAAACAGCGATAACGGGTACAAAGAATTACCTACCAAGTCAGAATGCTACGGGTTGGGAATAAGATGAAATCAGGATAACAGGTGCAAAAAGATGCCTGTTTCAGTTCGGATGTCTGGTATTGACAGTGAGATTAAACAGCGATAACGGGTACAAAGAATTACCTACCAAGTCAGAATGCTACGGGTTGGGAATAAGATGAAATCAGGATAACAGGTGCAAAAAGATGCCTGTTTCAGTTCGGATGTCTGGTATTGACAGTGAGATTAAACAGCGATAACGGGTACAAAGAATTACCTACCAAGTTAGAATGCTACGGTTTGGGAACAAGATGAAATTAGGATAACAGGTGCAAAAGGATGCCTGTTTTAGTTCGGATGTCTGGTGTGGATGGTGTGGTAAAATTTGGATAACGGGTCCAAAGGATTGTTTACCCTGCTTAGGATGCTAAATGGCAGGCAATAACTGCTTCGTTTAGGATGCCTGGAGTGAAGGGTAAGTTGAATTGGAAATAACAGGTGTAATGGCATGTCTGTTTCAGTTGGGAAGTTTGATGTAGAGGACAAGACTAAATAAAGATAACAGGAGCAAAGGAATGCCTGCCTAAGGGTGGCTAGTGTGAAGGGTAAGCTCAATTGGAGATAACAAATGCAGTAATCAGGTAACTGAAATTTCCTGCAATGACATTCAACATCATCCCTTCCCAAAATACATCCAACTGATCAAACATAACCTCCCTAACTGGCATTCCAAACCAACCTCCATCTTCAGATCATTCTTCAAAAGGTTGCATTTTGATTGCTTCCCACTTTCCATATCATGCATCCATATCCCTCTGCACCTGTTCAGCTCATTTCATTTTACCAGTCAACCAAAGCAAGCAGGCATCCCTCTTCATCTGTTATTCTAAACTGTGTCTTAACTTCCATCCCAACTGTACCTAGCTTCCTTTTCACCTGTTATCCCTAATTCAACTTACTCTCCACGTCAGATTTGCTAACTAAAGCAGGCATCTTTCCGCGCTAGTTGTCCCGTGATTTCGTTTTACCAAGGGTTCATTAACGTCTTTTTCTTCTTTTTTTGGACGACAGAAAAAATCGAGTAAGGGTAACCAACTGCCAGTCTTCCCTCAGCCCAGCACAATTCTTTGACTTGCGCAGTCGGCGACAGTTTTGCGACCACCTGCCAAGCCATGGAAGCCTAAATTTTCTTTTTTTAGACTTGAGAGCTCACTTAATTACCAGTGAGAAAAACATGGCGGTCTCTGACTGAGCCGAGAAACTGTCAGCGATAATGTGTGCCTTTTGCCTTGTTATCCGGCTAATACAGAGGACCACAAGCATCACGGCAAAAGTTTGTGAACATCAAGGCAAAAATTTAAAACACGGCTCCCCAAATCTTACGGCAAATGTTTGTAGACATCGCGACAAAAGTTTGTGAACACCACGACAGTGGTCGAAACTTATGATAGAGTTATTCTCGATTTTTAGATAGCGGGTGCATAATCTATAATTCATGTTTTGAGTGACATCACAGAATCGCCAAACAAAAATCGGATTCCTGTTTGGCGGTAAAAGTAAACTGTACGTAGATGTTTTTGTTGAATTTGTCTGCTATCTTAAACAGCTAAAAAGTTTAAATCCCATTTGCTGCCGGTGCCTCTCACTAATGGTTATAACTTGGTCTTCTTTTGTATTTGAAAAACTAGCAGGCTAACTATGGATATCAACATTTATTTACATCTTCCCTCCTTATAATATTGGGTTTTATCACAAACTCGGTTTTTACTGCAGGCTACGCACACGGAGCTGGTGTACATTTCTGTCACAATTAGACAGTACGATCCACAATAATAATAATAATAATAATAATAATAATAACAATAATAATAATAGCAATAATAATAATAATAATAATAAGAATAATAAAGATTTAAAGTACCTTTTTCTAAGGAATTCAGACACTGAAAACTTATTTACATTAAATTGTCATGAAAGATTGAAACTTAAAAATAATTAAACTAATTAAAACACTAAAATATTTCTTGAATTAAAAAGTTTTCAGTTTTCGTTTTAAATCCTTAAGGGTTTTAGTCTTTCTTAAATCTGTTGGAAGCTCATTCTACAATTTAGGACCAGAAAGAGAAAAAAGCACGATCTGCTGTGCTTTTGTCAGCGCTGGAGATGGTTTTTGAAACATTTGGGAGATTTTTCCTTGGGAACGGAGACCAGGGCGGGAAGAAACACGGCGATGAATAAGTTCAGTCAGATATAACGGAGCAGTATGGTGTACAGACTTGAAGGTTAGGGTGAGAAGTTTATGTTCAATTCTAGCCATAACCGGTAACCAGTGAAATTCCTTGAGAATTGGAATGATATACTCGTTTTAAGCGACTTAACAGATGACACGGGCGGCATAGTTTTGAAGACGTTGAAAAGATTGTATAGAAGATTTTTTACAGCCATAGAGTAGCGAATTGCAATAGTCGAGACGAGGGGTCACTAGGGCATGAACGAGGGACTTAGCAACATCAGTAGTGATCATGAGAATCTTGCGGATCCTGGAGATGTAACGAAGATGATAAAGACAGTCTTTCATTACAGTATTTATGTGTGCGTTGAACTTCAGTTGTTCGTCAATGTGAAGACCAAGGTAACGCGGACAGTTTCGACACTAGAAATGACATGATTATCAATAAATTAAATATGGTGACAGGTTTACTGAGTTTTGAGAGTTGCAGAGATGACCCGGTCATGAGAAATTCAGTCTTGCTAATATTGAACTTCAACATATTTCGATGGAGCCAGTCTTTAATATCGATGACAGCTGATTGAGTAGTACTAAGGGCATCAGATAGACTTCCAGCAGTGTTGACGCATGTTTGCGTCAAATGAGAGATATATTCGAGTGTCGTCAGCATAGGATAGATAACGTTCCCAAGGGGCGATACATGGACGAGGAAGAGAAGTGGCCCAAGAACACTGCCTCGAGGTACACCACACTTCAAAACTTTTGAGTATGAGCGAGTACCACTAACGGAGACACACTGACGTCGGCCAGATAGGTAAGATGTAAACCATTTAAGCACTACTCCAGTGCAACTGTAGTCGGTTTAAAAGGATTTGGTGGTTGACAGTGTTGAAAGCAGCGGACAGATCAAGTAACACAAGGACCGTGATTTTTCTTTGATCCATAGAGCGAAGATTATCATTCTCATTACACGGAAAAGAGCTGTTTCAGTCTGTACTATGGTTGGGTCTGTAGACTGACTTGAAAGGTTCCATTAAGTTGTTCTTAAGCAAATGGTCGGTAAACTGAGCGAGTTTTTAGATATGGAACGGTACTATAGTTCTCCAATATGAGTTCTTTTTTACCAGAGTTCGGAGAAGGAAGAACAATGGCCTCTCGGAGCAGTTTTCAGTAACAGAGTTGGAGTTGGATCAAGATCGCAAGCTTAAGCTTGACAGGACGAAATCATATCGGATACAGTTTTGATTAATACGTTATTGAAGGACGCAAACCGCAAATCAAGTACAAATGATTCTGCGAAATGCGGTTCTGATTCGATTGCAAATCGTATAAAAACACCGTGGATCGTAGAAAAATGCGATTTAACTGATCTTCGTTTATATTTGTTAAACAGGTCAACTTAAATTTCTGCAACACCAGCTGAATACCTTGAAACACACGCACTTTGTAAATTGATTTGTCTTTCGACATATTTTTACTGTTTCTTATTAATACTAAGTGTTAAACGGCCAAAATTACCGGCATTGCTTGTGTTTAAAAACTACTGGTTCAAAAAATCTTCACTTACACCACTTTGGGGTTTACACAATTTGGCCCTTACCTATGCTGACACTGTGTTTACAATTGTGACAATTGAACTTTGCCGTTGGCATTATATATGCCTGCTCAGTTTTCGTTCAAGTTCGTATACAAAGCTAACTGCACTTGCCGCGGATGAAAGCTATACCGAGATTTTCAATAAACTCTTTATTTCTCGTTAGAAAAAATATTTGAAACGTTTGTAGACGTCATTTTTGTTTTTACTACTTCGTTCTTCAAATTTACAAGCTGGTTTGGCCCAAGCATAAGATAATAAAGACCAAAGTTCAATTGTATCTAATTTCGCTATTACCAAATCAAAGAAATCAACACTCCTGAGGTAAGTTTTCACATCGAAAAGAAAATCCATAACAAAAAAGAAGAAAAAGATAATAATATAATGAAGTATAAGCAGACAAACAACTGCCCTACTTCCAATTCCGCCGCCGTTGTCACGCACGTTTTTGTTAGGACTGAGTTTCTCAAACTTTTGCCGCGATGTTTCAGAACTTTGCCGTGATGTTCACGAAAATTTGAGGTAATGTCAAAATACTTTTGCCGTGAAATTTGGGAGTCATGTTAGCAAATTTTTGCCGCGATGCTGACTCAAACTTTTGCTGTGGTGCCGTTCAAAAACTTTTGTCGTGTTGTCGACAAGAAACTTTTGCCGTAAGATTTGGGGAGCCGTGTTTTAAAACTTTTGCTGTGACACTTGTGGGCTACCGTATTAGCTGGATGATGAGGCAAAGAGCACCCATTTAAACGCTTACAGTTTTTTTTCTCACTGGAATCAAGCGAGCTCTCCGGGCTGAGAAAATTTGGCCCTTCAATTTCATGGCTTGGCGGGCTGTCGCAAAAGCTGTCGCCGACTGCGCAATTAAGTCAAAGAATTGTTAAGACTGGCAGCTGTTGGTTACCCTTACTCGATTTTGCCTGTCGTCCAAAAAAGAAGAAAAAGACGTTAATGAATCCTTGGTTTTACCTAGTAGGTACCATCAAACATCCCAACCACAACAGACTTCGCTCTGTACATGTTGTTCTGATTTTACCATACTCTCCATTGCAGGTATCCCAACTAAAAGAGGTATCCCTCTTCACCTGCTATTCCAATTTCATCTTACCCTCAACACCCTCCAACTGAAAAGTTATCCTTCTTCGCATGTTATCCCTAATTCAACTTACCTTCCTTACAGGCGTTCAAACAAAGCTGAGGTATTTCTTTTCAGCTGTTTTCCTGATTCAATCCCTTCATACCAAACATCCTAAACAGAGCAAGCATTCTCTCGTATCTGTGATCTTTGATTCATCTTAACCTCCACATCTACCTACCATCCCAATTAAACCAGGCATTCCTCTGAACCTGTGGTTCTGTATCTATCTTACCCTTCACACCAGGTCTCCCAACTAAAACAAGCACCCTTCTTCACCTGCAGTTACCCCAGTTCAACTCATCATCATAAGTCATCCTAACCAAAGCAAGCATCTTTCTAAGGCATGTACAAAACCCGGAACACCGGAACGAAATGACCAAAACAACCGGAGCGAAACGAACAGAACATTCAGAACGACTGAAACGAAACAACCGACACAATGTGTTTAATGTGTTTGTTTCATGATTTCATCTTATCAACCACACTTGGTATCCAAACTAAAAGCAGATTCCCTCTGCACCTGCAGCTATCCCGTAGTGATTTGGGTGAGGCTGCGATGAGATGCCAAGTGAGGGTTAGAGGGGGTCTAAAAGTTAAGCTCAACATTTGTAAAATCACTTACTAGTAGATGGAACACTCAATTTAGTTTATTATTGCTCTGCAAATTATGTCATGACAACTGTTACAAATAGGTAGCTAGGATTTAACATATTACCTTGATCATGTGTGGCAAAAATGGAAACAACATTGTTACGGTCATTGCACTGGAAACCTGTCAATATATTAGACAGATTTATTTCAACACCATTTGAAGATGAATGACAATAAAAAATGTTACCAATTAAGTATATCATCATATCTAGGGGATAAACCCTACATTCAACAGACACAACAGCAAAGAAAAGTTTGTGATAATACTGAAGACTGGGCAAAAAATAAAATCATTTTCCCCTGCAATTGAAATTGCAAAGTTGATGATATAATACTAGTTTGGTTTGTACATGGTTAATGTTAAACTATATGGCATACTTCTTGCAAAAGCCAAACTTCTGTATGATATTCTGATGTTGTTGGGACTGTTGAAGATTTAAAGGTAAATGTAGAGGATGTACAAACTTAAGATTAATATTGTTCACTCCCAAGAGTGGGGCAGCTGGAATCTCAGCCCACTTTAAGAGAGTGGGTCTTGACACGCTCCCGCACTCCCACATTTGTACGTAAGTGCTTACAAAATTTTTTTGGCTACTTAATTTTCATTGGACTGTAAAACCTTTAATTTGTAGTTTGGTAGTTTGTGTATAACTGGTCAAATACAGGTAATTTATAGAAAGAAGAAACAAGACACAGTATAGGCTAATAATGGTTAATAATAATTATCCTTGGTTTTAAATAACTGTGGTTTGCATAAATCTTATTCTTACAAGGTCAAGCATGAAACCCCTGTCTTGCACAGGAGCTCGTTATAATAAAGATGCAACCAAAAGATAGATTTCAGTCAAGCCACTACATGCAAAACGTATTGTTCAGATCAGTGTGATTAGCCATTTGAACTGAGACTATTGTTTTTTAAGTCAAACCCAATGCAAGTGACCACCAACTCTGTTAAACATTCTCACAAAATACACACTACTAGCAGTTTCTAAATAATTTTAAAAGTTGCATATTAAGCTTAATGCTTTCGATAAATGCAACTTAGTTACTTTTTAAAAAGGGGCATTCAGCAAACCACTCAATCACTTCTGCTGTTTCAGAACTGTCTACAAGGTTTTATAATAAACTCTCAAACAACTCCTTTTATAAACTTCCAGTTGTAGTATCTATAAAACTCTCCCTCTGTGTATCCAGAGGATAAAACAAGATCTATCTAGACAAAAAAAATTAAAAATTAAATGTTGCCATGCTTTGGTATACTCCACATGGGTTACATTATTTATATAATACTGTAACTAATGCATACTTTAGATAAATAAAAACGTTTGGAACAATTATAAAATGTAGCCTGAAGTCAGTCTGCCAAAAGCACTATCAGTGTCAATTGATTCATTATTAAAATTACTCCAATAATGAAAAGATGAACACTGCTGGAACCCAAACATATGACAAACGTGTTAGACATATGACACATGCTAGAAAAATGTACATTTTTCAGGGAAACTGATTTCAAATTCTGATGAAGAAAATCATTGAAACATGTGACACTGGTAGGAAACATATGACACATGTGTCAAAAAATGGGAAATGTATTCATTCACATGTGAAACATACGACATTAGATGTTTGCATTATCTACTGTCACATGTGTAATGTATCAGTCACATTTTTGCATTTCCCAAAGTTAGATGTGAAGCATGTGGCAAGCAAAATATTTGATATACACATATAAAACATATGACATTAGATATTTGCATTATCTACTGTCACATGTGTAATATATGTCACATGTTTGCATTTCCTAAAGTTAGATGTGACTGAACATGTGATCATGGCACGCAAAATGTTTTATGATATACACATGTGAAACATATGACATTAGATGTTTGCATTATCTACTGTCACATGTGTAATATATGTCATATGTTTGCATTTCCAAAAGTTGGATGTGAAACATGACACCAAGAATGTTTATGATAAGCATGTATTTAGTTATATGTGTGTAAAACATATGACATAAGATGATCGCAATGCCAATTGTGAATTGGTGAATTTATATGAGAAAAACTTTTTTACAACTGTGAAAAAGAAAAAGAATGCATTTTCATAGCCAGCTTCTTCCCTGGGGGGGAGGGGGGGAGGCCTCCAAACTTTTTGGGACAGGGATGCTCGTTGTATTTCTAAGGGGTAAAAAAATCAACAGTTTGCATTGGTACCACTCAGGGTGCCAGAGATGAAATTTTTACATTTGCATACAGTGCGGTACCTTTTAGGGCTTCCTCAGTACCATATGAACAGAGATTTGAATTTTTAGTTGTTGTTTCAGGGATTAAATCAGGCAAGTAATTGTGACTTGAAATGTTGTCTGCATGTTTGCTTTTCAGTGGTACCTTTAGGGTTTGAAATCGACCTGGGCCATGCCCATATTAGTACCTCTAGATCTTAGGGGTTCCATTGAAATTTTCCTATGAGAATCCTTGTCCCTAAAAGTTGGGAGTCCCCCCCCCTGCTTTTCAGCAGCTTCTCATCAATAATTTATTATGTAAGGCAACATTGATAGTTTTCATATGCTGGTCAACAAAATGGGAAATCGTAAAAATGCACAGTTTCAATTATGTAACTCATGTTTTAATAACAACCCTGATCAAAACAACAATGAACTTTATAACCCATGAAAACTCTGAGAAGAAACAATTGTCATTAAAAATAAACATTTGTTAAAATTCATGACAGGTTCTGCATGTACCTTTTATACAAATTATATCAATATGTTCATGAAAAAAAATGCAGTTTGATCAAGTACATGCATGTATTAGCAATGAAACAAATACCTATGGCATTTAATTTTAATGCACATTTCTACTACAACCAAAAATGTGGAAGAGTCAATGCAAAGTTATTCACAACTATTGATGATTTCTTTCTCATTTACAGTATTAGAAAAATAACATTTTTAAACTACATGTAATGAAGGACTGCTCGGTTTACTTTGCTTATCAATAGCCCTTAATTAATAAGGTTTTTCATTTGCAGAAGGACTTCTCTTAGTTATCCACCAACTTCTTGAACTTTCACTGTTGAAACGCCAAATCAGCTAGCTATAGTCATGATCAGGGTCCTTCAGGGTACTCCCGGAATACTCCCGGAATTCATGTACGTTCACACTGAAAATTTTAGATAACTCGAGTCAGTTGGGAGTTTTCCGAGATAACTGGAGTGAAAACGGGGTCTTAAAGACATCCAGCGGGCAGCAAGAAGATTTAAATATTGACAGTAAGAAGCTGTTTTAATTAGTAATAGGATTGATAGGACTACATAACTGTCCATCTTGGTATAGAAATAGGTAGAAAATGAGTATCGAATTGCTTTCATTTGAGCGCCGACCAACTAAATAATTTTGTGCTGTGCTCACGTCGATGCCGATGGATGGGAGTTTTAATAGTTTTGTACCGAATAAATACTCATAATTTTTGTGGAAATCTATGATAACACTGACTCACAAATTTTTATTGTTCAGCCTTTAGTTTTGAAGTTTTTAAACCAATGAATCGAAAGCAGTTTTTGACGCGACAGTAGCATACACAAAACCACATCTACTCAGCTGGAACGACCGCAAAAAATCCTGTAAAACGTTGTAAGTTTCAGAGCACGTTCAATCTAAAGCATCTTGTCGTTTTTGTGATTTGAACCGCTTTTAGGACTTAAAAATATGAGAACCTATAGTATGAGGAAATATAGCTCTCATAATGAGCACTGAACAGATTTGGAGAAACAAATGAACAACTGAAATGGTTGAATTTTAAAAAGATTATGTGATCGGTACTGTGCCAGGCGTTTGACTTCTGTCTAGTCTCCGTCGCTATTATTAAAAATAGGCAGTCATCGACTGCATGTGGCTACTGCTTTTAATACTTAGAATAATGCAGCACCGTATCTGTATGGGGCTTTCAGT
>JAOBRD020572451.1:0-16179 GCA_027575215.2 Hydrozoanthus sils | reverse complement strand
TTATTATTAATTATAATTTGTGTCTTGAACAGGTTCCAGATGTTTCTGTGAGTCAAAACACAGCAATTAAAAATGTCACAGAAATCTCCATTCCATTTTGGTAATCGAACAAACTTGCGTTTGAAACACCGACAAGAGAAGTCAAGGGATGTGAATGACACAAATGTAAGACCTCTTAGTCAGAGCTCAGACAATGACTCTTTAGAGAATTTTTCTGACAGTGATGCTGGGAGCATGATGAGTTTCGACTTTGAATCAATTAGTCAAGCATCATCAAACATGACGCCAAGGAGTTTGTCCCCTATGAGTAATGTGAGTGACAGCATTCACTCACCAGGTATACTCCAACACACTTTTCCAATTGATTCCTATAGTTTCCTGAACTCACAGACTGCTGGAAAATCTCCTAGTCCCTCACTGCTTGAACTCTCAATAGAAGGCTTACCAGCTGACTCAGATATGAGACAGACGTTAATGAAAATTCGAGAAAAAATGGCAAAAAGTTTGTTGAGACTGAAAGAGCTTGAAGAGCAGGTGAAGAACATTCCAACCCTTCAAGTGAGAGTTTCAGTGTTACAAGAAGAAAAACGCCAGCTACTAAAGCAACTTCAAGCTAAAAACTCACAAAGAAAGGGTCGCAAGAAAGATTTTTCAGTTTACAGTAGCTTTCGACAAAGGGGCTGCATAAGTGATACTGAAAATGATGAAGATGATGATAGTGAGTATGCTGCTATTAGAAAGAGATTACGGTTGAAACTCAATTCCCGATCAGTCGGAGTTGGTGACTTTTCCATAAAGGATTCTCTCTGTGACTGTTCTCAAATAGAAAATGATAAGAAATTATCATGTACCTCAGTTGGGGTTAGTGTGAAAGTTGCAACTAATGAACAGTCTTGTCAGGTTCAAATGGAACTCCCAGAACAGGATAATGCTATAGTGTCGCAGACTTCTGTTTTATCAGCCCGAACCAGATCAATTGGTGTTGGCATGATGCGATCTTTCACTAAGGAGGCTGCAGTTGGAGATGATGTTGCCATAAAATACACTGAGTCAACATCTACACAGAGTAGCCCAGAAATGAGAAATACAGGTAGTGATCCTGTTGTTGTTGATGTCAAGGATACAGCCATAAATGTGAAACCAGTGGTAGCATCAGTAGAGATGTCAACTGACATCATTGCTGTAGATAATTACATAGCCTTAAAATCATATTGTGACTTTCCAAGCACATCTGTTGCTGTCCAGACAGTCAACTATAGCCCAACAGTGTCAGTTGGCTCTGGTATTTGTACTGTCGATGATGAGTTCTGTGAGAAATGCACAATTATGAAACACAAAAATGGACAATCAGGTAAATCCCCAGATGAGATAACTTCAAATGAAACTGTCTTGCCAGTATTTAATTCTGTTGGTGTGGGGCACTCTAGCACCAATGATAAATATTTATGTGACAACTGTGACAGTTTGGAAACACAGAGCATAGGGGTAGGAGAGCATTTAACAACAGTTGAACAAGGATCTGGTGACAAGTGTTTGAACACAAAGACCAGTTCTTGTGGAGTTGGTGATACTTCAGTACATCAGGTTGTCTGCGATATCTGTGTGAACCGGAAAACAAGATCTCAAGGTGTTGGCAGTTTTTGTGTTACTGATACAATTTGTGATAAATGTAGCTGTAGAAAAACTAGAACAGTAGGTGTTGGTAGTGGCAGCATTACAGATTTTTTGTGTGATAAATGTCAAAATACCAAAACAAAATCTGTTGGGACCAGCTGCTTGGCAGCTACCACTGTGTCTGTTGGAGTGAGTGACTGCTGTATTTCTGATAGTTACTGTGACAGATGTTTACATATTAGGACAAAAACTATTGGTGTTGGAGATTGTTGTGTGACTGACAGTTTCTGTGAACGGTGTTTCAATGTTCAGACAAAGTCAGTGGCTGTTGGTGATTTTGATGTTAATGAGGAACTTTGCAGTTCATCTGAGAATATTTCATCATTGAAGTTTATGAGCAGTGATAGCACAAATAACAACTATCTTGAAGCCAATGGAGATGTAAACAGTTGTGATCTTGCAAGTTTAATTTCAAAGAGGTACATACAACAAGACAAAAATGGGCGAGTGGATAGAAAGAGTGCCCAGCAGAATGGAATACACACCAGTCATTCATCAGAGTCAGACAGCAGTATTGATCAGGATAATCCAAGCAGTGATAGTGCAAGTCAGATCAGCAGCGATGTGACTGGATCATCTGGAGGCAGACAGGTGACTAGGTGTGGCCTTATTTTGCTACATACTGTAATATAATAATTTATATACCAATAAGGTAGATTACAGATGCATATAATAGTCTCCTTCTACAGTAATCTATAGAGAAAATGTAAATGAAAGAACCAATTAAGGGTTCATCTTTTGGTTTTTCTACTTTGGCCCTCTGTGCCCAGCTGACTGGTAAAAATGAGGCCATGTATTCGTTACGTTTGATGTACAGTAAAACTGTTATAGAAGCAACAATTAAAATATGAATGTTTTATGCTGATATCTGTACAGATTCTTTTAGTTTTACAAAGTTGAACATCAAGTTCAGTTTTTTTCATTTTATTGTTTCACACTGCAATAAAAATAATAACAATGGATTTTTTTTTAAAAAAATGTATTTGGGAGTATAAACTAATATTTAGCTAATTAATTTTGGTCAACTAAAAATGGATGAAGATTTCAAGGTGCTATTGCAATTGTGTTTTTTTTATTTTGTACTTTCATTAATTTTAATTGATAACTAGTGATTATTGTAAGTGCATGATGACAACAACAAACAACAACAACAACAAATAATTTATTTAGTCCTCATAATTTAAATTAGTACAGACACTAAGTCACTCTAGCACCAATAATAAATAATGACAAGGAATGTTTGAATAAACAGGGAGAATGTGTAAGTATGAGGTCACAGTAGCTAGAAACTTTCTGAATCTGTTCATGTAATTTGTCAAGCTTGAAAACCTAATTTTTCAAGCTTGATGCTATACGGTAAAATCATACTAAAATCTTTTACTACTGTATGCTAGTTTGAACAATCTCCCGAACCCCTTAAGGACCAGGTCTGTTAATTGGATTAAACAGCAATATGCACGATTAGTTATTGGGACATGAAGCTGTTTAAGTACTAACTGGAAGTTCCCTGTTTGTTATTATCAGCACTGCGTGAGAACCATGCAGGTGACTTGTTAGTGGAGCAATAAATGATGGTACAAGGACCCAAGAAACATGATATTTCTTCAGGTCACCTATAAGTGGCCACTGCTACTAAAAAAACAAATGCTTGCTGCTAGATTTTTATAACTAATGTAGCCAGCTTGTGTGGAACTTTGTGATTGATTAACTAGAAGTTATAATTATTGCTTCTAATAAAATGATAAACAATGTGTCTGATGAATTAATAATCAAGATTGTCTGCTTTCTTGTGGGCAAACAAATCTGGAAATAAATGCAGCTGTTCTTGTGCACTGCACAGCTATAGGTGCAGACATAGAATGCCAGTACACATTGAAAATAAAAATGGTTACTAAAATTTGTGCTTAAGCTACTGCAATTATGCCTCTGGTGGCCACTGAGGTGGTTTCTTGAAAAAAAAAAATTTTCTTCTTTTAAATATTTTAAACATTGCTTTTTTTATACGAATTAATTTATTTTGTTAAGTTTATGCCAATTTCACGTATGTTAGATTATTTATAATTATAACTATGCATTAATTAATTAATGTTACAAGGACAACAGTTGAAGTGGTGTTTATGAAATTAATGAAGTTATTTTAAATGTGGGGTTCAGAAGATTTGCATCTAAATCAATTATTCCAAGATCATGTATTTGATATGAGATGATAAATAGCCAAAGAGGCAGGTAGCGCCAACAAGTGAGAAAGGAATGATTGTAATTTATTTAATTCTTAGTTTTTCAAACCTATCAATACATGAAAATGACAATTAAATTTTACTCATAACCATTTTTCAGCTTTTGAATACTACACAGTCAGTTTCCATATATGGTCAATTTGGTATATGAGCTGACAACTGAGACTGAGTGAACCAATCAGAACACTAGAAATGCAATATTCAAGATTGAGTGAACCAATCAGAACACTAGAAATGCAATATTCAAGTATGATAAATTATTTAAAAGAAAGAAAAAAACAAATTAGTTTGAGAAAATAATATGTTTCAATTCTTGCAGGCCATTTGTGGTTAAGGAAATTGAGTTATGTACAAAGATGGGCTGAAGAAAGAAGTTGACTATAGTACTTGACTGCTTCATATAAGGAGGCTTAATTTAGTTGGTTAATGAAATATACTGACGTGTAGTTTTTGTAACTATTAAAGTGTTATTTTACAGATAAAAGATTTTGGAGATTGTCAACAAATCATGAAAAAATGACCAGAGTTTGACTTGTGTTCTGCTAATTAAAAACAAACAATAAAATAGCCAGTAACATCAGGGATTGAGTTACTCAGAGCCACTTACATACTGCTTGTAATTTACCTTACTAGTTGAATAAAAATGTTTTTCAGTCACTATTAATTATCACTATACTTTGTTTTCTTGAATTCATCCCAATATTTGATCCCTTAATTTAATTAGAATTGTTACAATAACTTAATTAGAACTATTACAGAACTCTTTTTACTTTAAAGTCTAGGGACAGGTTAAGGCCCAACAGCAAGTACATTCTAAGTTGGTCCATATAATAAACTAAAAGTTTTAAATTTGAAACCCAAGAGCTAGAGGAAGAAATTTATTAACCTTGGCATTATACTGAACTCAAGTTTAACTAAGTAGTACTTGACCTTATAACCATTACTTGAAGAAATGAACAGAGCTACTTTAATATGTACAGATCCCCTTATAAGGAAAGTATTTTCTCTTTTCACTAGCTCACATTTCATGTTATCATTCATGAGTAAAACTATTGTTTTTTTGTGCTGGGACAGTAAAACATCTGATACTTCAGAGTCATAATGTAAGTTCAGGTCTTGACTCTGTGGATAGCTTGTTCTATCATCAGAAATCGATAGAAGTTTGTGCAGTTAATCACATTTCAAGAAATAAAACCTTTTTAAGTTTTAGACAATCTAAAAATAATTTGTTGAGTGAAAAGTGGTTTTAGCCAAGCCAGGAAATCTGATGTATGTCTAATGAGGCAGACCAACTGGTGGATTTAATATTGAAAAAATTTGTCTCCAAGACTGTTATTCAATTTGAAAAGTTTTCTGCAAGATTGAAATGCTACAAAATACAAGACTGAAAAAAAATTCTGTTTCCTAAAATCATCCTTTCTCTACAACAAAAATTAACTAAATGTGTACATTATATAAATATTAGTATTTTGATTCAGTAAAAAATGTGCACTAATTAATGAGTGCCTTTTAATTTTGTTTGTACCCTTAAGATTAATTGTGACAGATACTTGCAGTATAACACTGTAAAATTGAAGTCAAAACTTATGTCATACTTTTCAGAAAATAAAATCAAAAACTTTTTCTCCATCCCCACATTTTCAAGTGCTGTTATTGTAGACATTCATCTTTTTGAGAATTTTCATTCTGCCTGCTTGGCTGCAGTGCTAAGTAAAAGATAAATATCTTAACGAATCTGTCTTAATTCGTGGTCACTTGACCCATAACATTTACCAAAAGGAGGGGTTGGGTTTGGGCTTGTGATTTAATTTATATTTAATGGATGGCTCTTATCTCGTTAACTGGGCTATAACAAAAGAAATGCATTAAAAAATTAAGTTTTAATTTATCATTTGCATTAAGTTTTTACTTTGCAGTGTTCATGTAAATCCAATACCTAAAGCCAGCATAATATATTGTTAATAGTATCTTGTATTAAATGACCTCAAACTTTGGGTGTGACCAATTTTTCTTTAATCTTATTTTATCAATTTTTCAATATTGTATGATACAATATTGAGTTAATTTTCACCAAAGTTAAACATTTAATTCTTGAAGTTCTTCCGGTCCAAAAGTAACAAAGGTTTGATAATATTGTTTTTTAAAAATGTTAACTATAAGCAGAAACTGTATAAAGGAAATGCACCATATACTCTTGATAATCTTCATCCCCCACCTAAATTGTTTGACCTTTTGATCTGTCTATAAAAGTTGACAGCTTAAAAGTCCCTATCAAGCTTATTTTTTTGAGTTCCAGATTAAAACTGTTGTCATCTGTGAGCTCAAAAATCGAATAACCAAAGAAAATTTCTACGTCTAAGTATGCTTTTTAATCAAAAAAAGATTGGAATGTAAATTTTGACCGAGCAGGCTGGGGACTGGTAACCTGTGACAGAGCAGCAGTGAGTTGTGTGGTTTTTGTTTAAAAAATTTCATTTCTGTCAAAAAATGTCATAAAATTTTTATTTCAAACAATTTTAAGGGAATAATTTAATGATTAAAGTTATAACAATATGACTATTGTAGCCAGTTTTACTTTCGAAAATTACTGTTATTAAAAGGGTTCAACTTTCCATCTGGCACTTAAAAAAAATAAGCTTGAGAGGGACTTTAAAGCTTAAATAATGCCTTAATTTTGATACATATTTTATTCATTTAACTGCAGACAGTACTGTTTTAGCTATTTGGGCTTCATCATGATCAGTGCAGTGCTGAAAATTTGGAGTTGAAGGAAAGCTATATATAGCCACCTCTGAAAGTCCTACTAATGTGGGATCTTCATATGTTGTCATACTTTATTCATTTATGTATTTTGAGCTTAATTTCCTACCGTAGGCCAGAGCAAATCTCATTACTTTAATTAGTTTGTGGATTTGATAGTAAAGATGTTAAAGATGCTACTGAAAAAGCTAGACATTGGGTTCATGTCTGCAGACAGATGTTCTGTTACACCAAAATAATTATTTTGCTAATGAACTTTCTGTAAGTAGGAGGCCTTTGTTTTTTTAATGGAATTTGAACCATTCGAGGAATGTAAGAACTTTTTCTGGTATAATATAGAGCCACAACTATTGTCCAAATATGACTAGTTAAATTTTCTGTTTTTATTTGATGTAAACAACGTTGCAAACTCCTAACTATCATATAACTTGGCGGTACATGGAACATAGGGAATTGAAACAATATTATTTTGAACACAATTGTTTCATTTATTTAGTTATTTTGTGGAATAATAATTTATAATTTTATTAGAAACAGGGTATAGATAGAGCTTTAGCTTTTAAGACTTGCATGAGGAAACATTTTAACTGTAAATTTGATATGTATCCATGTTTGTTACTATAAAAGGGTGTAAAATTCTTGAGATTATATCTATATTGTCAACACAACTTGTTTTTATATTAGGTGGTGCATTGCTACATCAAGAAACCTCTTGGGAGGAAAATACAAGATACATGCAGTTCTTTATTTTTAGTTAGTACAGTTATTATCAAAGTATATGCTAAATGAGCATAATATGTGTATAAACATTTATTTTTGATTATTGATTTTCTTATAAGTTGATATAGACATTTTTTAATATTATTTATATATTTGCATTTTTATATTTATAACCATTAATTTGTCACTTTTGTTTCAGAATAGAGGAACCTGTTATAGTTGCATGCAAGTTACTTCATGGTCATTTGTATAAAGGCAAAGAGATTGGTCGAGAACAAATGGTAAGGGACATATACACGTATGGACAGTGTGTACATACAGTCTGTGTTGTGTCCTTGAACCAATACTGACTTTGATCCAGTTGACTCAGCTATACATATGAGTACCAGTTCTGCTGGAAGCTAACTTGCGATAGACTAGTGTCCGGTCCAGGGGGAGTCAAAGACTCTCATCTGCTTTAATAACACTACTGAAACTCTGAGATAAGCGTCAGCCCTATGAGCCACTTAGGCTTGAGGAAGACTTTAGCTTTATACCAACATTACAATTTTATCCTCTCCCCCCTCCTCCCAGCCTTCTTGGGATGTGGGGCATACTCAAGCATAGAGAATTTTTAAGGGGGTTAGCTGTTGATTAGTTTGTGGTAACAAATTTTTAGACAGCAAATTATTACTACAAACTAAGTACTGAAAATCTTGTACACTGTTGGCTGAGCTTGTGTGCATTTTCTGAATTACTGTTGAGAGAGATAGACACTTGTGTTGAAAAAATCTAATTGGAACTACCGGTATTAAAGAATTTAAGAAAACTCAACATTAACAGATTTTAAAAAATTTGTCTTGCCATTAATAGCTAAGGGTAATGTGTTGATGATGTTAATGGTGGTTGGATGTGGTGATGATGATGATACTGATGATACTGAAGGCACTGATGGTGAGGATTATAATAATGATAGTGATGATAATTGTGTTGATAATGGTGATTATGATGTGACAATGATGATTCTGATGGTGTCGATAGTGATGATGGTGATGATAATCGCATTGTTTGTGGTGATGATTATGGTGTTGATGTTGTTGATAATGATATTGATGGTGTTGATGTTTTTGATGATGGCAATGATAGTGATGATTCTGATGGTGTTGAAAGTGATGATGGTTATGATGATTGCATTGTTTGTGGTGATGATTATGGTGTTGTTGATGTTGTTGATAATGATATTGATGGTGCTGATGATTTTGATGATGGCAATGACAGTGATGGTTCTGATGGTGTTGATAGTGATGATGGTGATAATGATTGCATTGTTTGTGGTGATGGTTATGGTACTGGTGATGTTGTTGATAATGATATCCAGTGTTGATGATTTTGATGATGGCAATGATGGTGATTATGATGGTGTTGATAGTGATGATGGTGATGATGATTGCAACATTTGTGGTGACGGTTTAGATTATAGTACTGATGATGTTGATAATGATATCAATGGTGTTGATGATTTTGATGATGGCAATGATGTTGATTATTATGTTTATGATGGTAATTATGGTGGTTGTCTGGCTTGTTTAGCCCTTATGGTTATTTCAGGCAACCAGTACCCCTTCCTTTATCTTAACTAATTTATTCTAATCTTGTAGAACTGTTAAAATTAGGACGAAATAAATTATAAAGCCTAAATAGTGGCGTTGATGATAGCAATGATGGTAATGATGATGTTAGTGTTGATGGTGATGACTGGTGATGATGATAGTATATATCATGGTATTGTTGATAATTATAATAATGGTGTTGATGATGTTGATGATTTTAATGGTGTTGATTATTATGTTTATGATGACGGTAATGGTGGTGATTATAGTTGTTTTTGGTGTTTTAATATGATGATGATAGCGATAGTGATAGTGATGATGATAGTGATAGTGATAGTGATGATGATAGTGATAGTGATAGTGATGATGATAGTGATGATGTTGATGATTTACAGGTATCTTGTATGGCCACCATTGAGAATCACTGGGTCCAGTTGATCAGCTCCAGGAACTGCAGCACTCATCAGATGAAGAGTTACATCAAGACATTTGAACACCAGATACCACTTCTACTTGAGACAATTGTCAACCTCACAGACAAAAACGTAAGTATAATTCTGTTATTGAGGAAATTTAAAACTGGTATTTGAGGATAGAGACAAAAAAATTTAAAAATCTTGTTCGCTGAATATCTTTTTTTAAACATTTTGACTTAAGGAGTGACGGGAGAACAGGCAATAGGACTCGAGGTCACTTTCGAGGTCTGCCATCAGGGACCTACGGCTTAACGCCCTTATCCGTGAAGACGCAAAGGCAGAGATGCCAAATCTCCCGCATTTTGCGGGAGACTTACGCATTTTCGCTTGATCTTCCGCTCTCCCGAATTTTACAGAAGTCTCCCGCATTCTTAAAGAAAATTTAGATAAATAAAAGTATACAAGAACAACAGTAAGCTGTTCGTTTGTTCCTGACCCATGAAAGGCAATGCAACTATGAGCAGTGTTCTGTTTTACTATCGTGTATTAGGCGTCCATTCTTGAAGGATTCAAACAGTTGTGTGTATAAAAGGCTATATAAGAGATATGATGAGGGCAACGTAAACAGTACACAACAAAACTTCTAACGTCCCCAAAAAATCTCCCGCATTTTGAAGTTCGAGGGTTGGCATCTCTGCAAAGGTCAAACATTTTGCAGATAATATTAGTGAAAAAGCAGCACCTTCTCCGGGAATCGAACCCGGGCCTCCCGCACCGACACTGAGGGAGGTAAATGTTTTAGTTTTTGCCAAATCAGTCGAAAATATCCAGATGAGAGTTGATGAATGTCAAGTTTGAACCAAATTTATCAATTTAAAATTTTCAAACGCAAATAAGAAAAGCCCGCGCTCACTTTAATCGTTGCACTTTTTCTTGAAACTTCGGTGTAAAACAACTTTTATGCTACTTGTGAATACTTACATCCCAAATTTAGTGGCCCTTTTTTTGTGTTTAAAAGCAATGGCTGAATCGGTTTATTTCGGGAATTTCCTCTTCCGAGATTGTCGCGAAACAAGTCGCCATTTTGACAGCTTTCTCAAAAACAGTAAATATCCTTGGATATTTACTGTTTCAGGAACCAACAAGAGCGCGTGAAAAAAGCAATTCACTGATTTGGTATATACTGATAGATATTATGCACTTTAATAACATTGTGTTTTGGTTGATGGTCAGGGCAACAACGCATTGCATTATGCTGTCTCATTCAGAAACTACGCGGTTGTGGAGCATTTGTTAAACATGGGACTTATTGACGTAGACCAGACTAACAAGGTACCTGTATAACTTACAGTGGCGGACTGCCAGTGTTCGCACCATTTACATTCCTAAGAATAATTATCAATGTCTGTAGATAAGGGGCAGGTAGTTGTTGTTATTTTTTGTATAAGTAAATATAATAATAACAAAGATATCTTAATAATAAAGAGAGTTGTCTGATGATCGTACCGCGTTGAACGCAAGACTCGAGTCACTGAGCTTTTTATACATATTCCAATTTTTACTTAAATTTTTAACCATCTTTTATTCAAACTCTATGGAATCCGTATAGAGCACTCTAAAGGACAGTGGATACCAAAAATTTCCTTGTAATAATGTAAATATGTTTAAAAATGGAAGAGCATCCAGGTAAAACCATAATTGTAATACGTATACCGTAAATAATCTTATAAACGCCCGGGAAGGAGGGGGGTCGTAGAGGGGCGTTAAATAGACCTGAGGCGTTTATTAGAGAAGGGTGTTTTTTTGAAAGTTTCTACGTACTGAGCACCGAAACTAACAGATTAAAGAGCGCTATCCTTACTTTGAACTTGAGGTTGTTCAAGATGCAATTTGTAAGCCACTGCTAACCAAGCACACAAGATGATATTAAATAAATGATTTGTGTTATTTTACCATACAATTTACAATAATACTATTAATAATTATAGCAGACATTTCACATCAATAGGTTGCCTCAACTACAGTCCAAACTGTAGTCTCCCTTACGGCCCAATACTATGAAACTGCTTACATGCTGTTACTAAAAATAGTTAACAGTAATTCGGCGGCGTAGTGGCCGAGTGATTAGCGTGTTCGACTCGTAATCCTAGGGTCGCGAGTTCGAGCACTGGTCAGACCGCTGTGATGTGTCCTCGAGCAAGACACTCAACCCGATTTGTTTCAGTCGACTCAGCTGTATAAGTGAGTACCAGTTCTGCTTGGGGCTAACCTGTTATTGATTAGTTTCCTGTGTAGGGGGATTCAGACGCTCATCCGTTTAACACTACGGAAACCGGAGATGAGTGACGTTCTAACGAGACACTTAGGCTCGAGAAAGGATTTAGCTTAAGCTATTACTAAAATGCTAAAGTATTAATTTCAAACTCTAATGAAGTAGTTGCTTAGAAAAGCTTAATATCATAAAAGATAGAAATAGAAAACAGATCCTAGTTTTTAACTCACAACGTTTCGGTTTCTTCGTGACGTCGAAGTATGCTTTCAAAATAGTGCATTTAGTGCGAACAAAACTCAAAACATACGAAGGCGATTTATGACGTCATATGGTTTGAAAGGACTTCAAGCTGCTCTATACTAGCATTTACAGCGAACTAGTGAGTTTTTTGCTCAAACATTGGGCCATCAGCTATGCAAACTGCGCCATGATCATGAATTGGACCGAGAAAGTGAGATTGATCTCTCCCCTTTTCTAATCACGTGACATCACACATATCTAATGCGCTAAAAAAAAGTTCGCAGCTTTGGCGCTAAAATAGGCATCTCGTCTTCTTAAACTCTCCGCAAAATTTACTTTTAAAACCGGTTACAAGTGTCTCGGCTAAAATTATACGTTCAAACTTCAATTTTAGATATTTTCAACTAGTTTGAGTATTTCGCTTTAGTAGTACTTTAATAAGTAAAGTAAATTTTTAAATCAATTGAATTTTTATGCTGTACCTTATTCACTTGTTGATATACTCACTTAATGCTGACGATTATTTAAGTTAATATGTTTTTAAACCTTTTATACTTTTCATTAAGGGAATATATCTTAATCAAGAATGGTGGCGATTTTAATATTCTTTTGTTTTATTCAAATTAACCCTACCATACTCGTTCTTGAGCTCAACTTTCAAAATAGTATGTTACCCAAAATGAGGTTAGTGGGGGCTAGTTTGCATTAGACAAAAGAAAATTAACGACATAGGAGAACACGAGAAGTGTTTAGGGGAAACGAGGCTGTTTTTCGATTGTTCTACTATGCAATATCATATTCTATTAGTGCTTCGAAACACACAAAATGCAGTTTTAATTCTTTTCAAAAAACCTGGAAAATTTAAAAAGTTTGTTTTCCAATTTTTTTTATTTCTATTCACTTTTATATAGCGAAACTTCGATCAATCAGAGAGCACTATTACGGAACTATAGCCAATCAGAGCGCACTATTACGGAACTATAGCCAATCAGAGCGCACGTTCTTTGGAGCTTGCATTATTTTCTAAACATGCATAATTTATAGAAATAATTTGTTCTTCAGGCAGGATACTCAACGATAATGATGCTTGCCCTCACTGGGGTGAACAAAGATGATGATCAAAAGCTGGCTAAAAGACTTGTGGAGGCAGGAAATGTGAATAAGAGAGTACTTGAGGTAAGTTTTTTTTTTTCGTTTTGACAAGAGGGGATAAGAAGAAAACGTCTTAAATCCAACCACAGAGCTGACAACAAATTTATCCAGAACGATTATTCTGTATTGAAGAATTGCAAAAACAAACTCAATGAGTTGGATGTTTTATCTTTTGAGTCACAAGTACCTGATGATATTGATGAGCTAGATTTTGTAGGTAATTGTTCAGATTCCTGATGTTGAGTTCTTCTCCTGATAATCTGATTGGTTTATTGTAGACAGGACAAACCCCCTGATATTGAATTATTCTCCTGATAATCTGATTGGTTTATTGTAGACAGGGCAACCTCCCTGATATTGAATTATTCTCCTGATAATCTGATTGGTTTATTGTAGACAAGGCAAACCCCCCTAATGTCGAATTTTCCTCCTGATAATCTGATTGGTTTATTGTAGACAGGGCAACCCCCCCTGATATTGAATTATTCTCCTAATAATCTGATTGGTTTATTGTAGACAGGGCAAACCCCCCTGATGTCGAATTTTCCTCCTGATAATATGATTGGTTTATTGTAGACAAGGCAAACCCCCCTGATGTCGAATACCTCCTGATAATCTGATTGGTTTATTGTAGACAGGGCAAACCCCCCTAATGTCGAATTCTCCTCCTGATAATCTGATTGGTTTATTGTAGACAGGGCAAACCATCCCCTTGATGTCGAATTCTCCTCCTGATAATCTGATTAGTTTATTGTAGACAGGGCAAACCCCCCCCTGATGTCGAATTCTCCTCCTGATAATCAGATTGGTTTATTGTAGACAGGGCAAACCCCCCCTGATGTCGAATTCTCCTCCTGATAATCTGATTGGTTTATTGTAGACAGGGCAAACCCCCCCTGATGTCGAATTCTCCTCCTGATAATCTGATTGGTTTGTTGTAGACAGGGCAAACCCCCCTGATGTTAGCTGCTACTCGTGGGAGACTGGACACTGTTGATTTACTATTGGATGTTGGAGCTCACGTCAATGCAGTTGATGATGTAAGTTTATTTGTAGGAATCTCACGTTTATTGTTCAAAGATAGCTATACAGAGCAAACTACCATTGAAAACGTTAAAGTGTCAAGTTAATCATGTGCATATGACTCATACATGTGAAAAGCAGTTAAGAACAAGGATCAGCAGCTGAGAAAGATGAAAACCATTTTGTTGGTAAATTCTCCCAACTATTAATCACACGCTTTTCATGGAACAAGTTTGACAGAATCTTGCTTTTTAGCTCAGTTATCTTGTTGTGTATGTGTTATGCAAGGAGAGGTTGGATGGTGGTATTGACTGGGACTCAAAGGGTTAACTAGATCGATAGAATAATAGGGACTTTCTATTTGATAACGATTACGTGTTTTTCCCATTTGTCATACTGCGCGTGCCTGAAGTTGCGAAGAAATCACGCCATCTCGTTATGTTAACAAAGTCTCTTTGTCGACGTCTTGTTTACAAAGAGATTTGAATAAAATTTCGACGTGTGGACTATAGTATTGGCAAAACAACGAGATGACGTGATCTCTTCGCATTTCGGGCATGCGCAGTATTACAAGTAGCAAAAACTCTTACTGGTTCTCCAAACTGAAGGTTTTTTATATTAATTTTCCAGGATGGTTCGACGGCGTTGATGTGCGCTTGTGAACACGGACACACAGAGGTGGCGAGGAGGTTACTGTCCCATCCAGGCTGTAACTCGACACTGGCGGATAATGTATGTATGACGTAACAAGAATATAAATAAATTAACAGTAAGGATAACGATAATAAAAATAATTCTCTTTTAAAACGTAACAAGAATAGAAATAAATTAACAGTAAGGATAATGATAATATAAATAATTCTCTTAACAAGAACAATAAAGACCCTTATATTCGACAACGAGTACGACTACGAGTACGAGTTTTTCCCAATCCTCAAACTGCGCGCGCGAAGAAATCGTGCCATCGTTGTGTTTCCAAAATCGTCGTCGTGTTGTTTACAGCGAGATTCTCATAAAACTCGGTGCGTGGACTGCGAGACTTCGGTATCATAGCGAGATGGCGTGATTTCTTCGCACATGAGTATGGCGAGTGGGAAGAACTTGTACTCGTCTAGTAAAGATTTGATTTCCTCTATTTTGGGAAAAGCCCCAGCTTTGAAGGGTTGTTAAGTTGTCATAGGTGTTTGTAATAAATGTTGTGATTGGTGGATTTAGCTGAAAAGACTCAAGATGATTGGCTCATGTAACTGTCCTATTACGCTGTTCGATTACAAATTTGCAGATTAATTAGAGCAAAGTGCAACAGTATGCACCAATCGCATTTAAGAAAACTGTAATTTTTATGATTATAGCTGTAACAAAGGTAATAAAATCAATAAATTCCTTGTTTCTTAGGATGGCAGTACGGCTATCTCCATTGCCATGGAGCGCAAGTTCAAGGACATTGCATTGCTTATATACGGCCATGGGAGTCTTCCGCGTTTGCGGCGAACGGTAAGATCTCTCCCATTTTAAACACACTAGAGCTGCATGTACACCGTTAAATTTGGCAAAATAAGCCCTGCGGCATTAAAAACAATATTTTTAAACGAGTTACTCCTTCCGTGTATAAACCCTCGAAAGTATAAGCACCGGGAAGTGTGGTTGCTTTTGGTGTTGAAAAATTAAAATATAAATTTATATATATGTTCTGTGGAGGTATCTGAATTCTGTAATAACATTGTGTACAGTTAAACTTCTCCAAAACGGACATCTTCGGGACCGGCCTTAAGTGTCCTTTTTAGAGAAGTGTCCGACTTATAGAGATTTAAAATACAGTAAATGACTGAGAAAACGCACGACAGGGACCAAGATTTGTTGTCCGTTTTATAGAGGTGTCCGTCTTATAGAGACTTAGTAAATAACTGCATGAGGAAACGGTAAGGACCAAGATTTGTTGTCCGTTTTATAGAGGTGTCCGTCTTATAGAGACTTAGTAAATAACTGCATGAGGAAACGGTAAGGACCAAGATTTGTCGACCGTTTTATAGAGGTGTCCGTCTTATAGAGACTTAGTAAATAACTGCATGAGGAAACGGTAAGGACCAAGATTTGTT
>JAOBRD020572341.1:0-16184 GCA_027575215.2 Hydrozoanthus sils | reverse complement strand
TGCACTACATTACAATGTAGTGCATGATCACTGATCATGAGAAAGTTTAGTGCCTAACCCCAAACTTTGACCAGGTTTTTTACTACAGGGGGCGGGCGCTTGCTCACACAAATATTTGTATATATACATGTACGTTTATATGTTTCATACCTTAATTAGCTTAACTTTATTGGATAGAAGAAACATCCAGTAGAAAGTTATTAAGCGGTACTATGATTGTTATTGATAAAACTACAGGTATGTTTTTACAATGTTTAGAAATTTTTGAGTTAGAAAATTGAATACAGCAATCATTTTCAATCTCATTGAGTATTGATCATCATCATGCTACAATGTATGACTAAGAAAATTTTAAACATTGTAGAAACATACTTTTATTTTTATCATCACATTTTATGATATATTGGTGAATTAGAAGACATAGTGCATTTTTATTACTGTTATTAGTAATTATTGATAATATGCACTATATATAACAACAGTAAAGCAAAAGATGCCTTGAAACTGTGACTTGTGCATAATGTACAGGCCTCATATATACCCCGTGTTCTGTTGGTACTAAGTCCAAAATTGGGTTCTGAATATTATTTTAGTTATATTTCTTTGTGCCAAAGCTCCTGAATGGCATCAAATCTCAGTAATTGTAGCATGTGTTTTCCTTTTTTTTCACAAGTTCTTAAGTTGACCATTACTTAAGTTTCATTAGATTTACGGATTATGGTTTACATCTTTGGTTCTTAATGTACATAAAGCATTTTTCCCCCCCAAAATACAGTCTTTTGAAAAAAAAAATTAAAAAAAAACTTTCAAAACTTTCCCACCACCTTTGACTCTGTCCCAAAGTTTGAGTCTCTTGCTGGCATAGCAACAGACAAATGCAAAACTCTTGCATAGTAGTTACCTAAAAAACAGCTTTTTGACATTTTGTGCCAACAGTAACCCAACAAAACTACTGAACTGACTTGATGGTAATTTCAACAGTAAAATGTGTTTTAAGTTCTGGATATATGAAATCAACTAAGTACTGTAGAGCTGTAATTGAACTTCAAATTAATTGCTTCAAAAATCCTCTAAAACTGGTAATCTGAATCGCGCATCAAGATTTTGCTCAGTGTACAGCAAAAAGCAGAACCTTCCCACTGTAGCTCAGTGCATTCAAATTTTGCTAGCCATGAAACTGGTGTTTTCAACAACTGGTTTCTTAATATCACAAGGGTAAAATTAGGGTTTATTTTTGAAACTGGGGCAGAAGGGGGGTACTTTGGGGTTAAAAGAGTAGGTGTGACTGTCAGAAAAGTCCCCAAGATACCCTTAAAATACCAAAGGATAAAAATTTTCCACTCTAAAAAATATCTTTCAGTTTCAAATTACCCAACAAAAATACCAATTGAAAGTTGAAATTTCCTGGGTAGTTAGCAGGTCAGTGCTAAGTCCCCTTGTGTTGCTCTGAATGTGACATGCAGTAACTGGAGGCGCACTCGTAACGGACGTTCTCCACAGGAATTTTGTCTTAACTACTTATTTAGTACAAACATTTATGTATCTATCAATGTTATGTCCCTGGGGGGGGGTCGGACAAGGTGTGGGTATTTGACATTTTTCTGAAATTTCTGTTAATATCCACTCCCACAGGGCAAAACTTCTTGTCAAAAAGCATAAAAATCCCCATCCTGGGGCTAACCAATCTTGCCAAATATTCTGGACGACTGACAAAAATCGAACAAAGAATGACTTGAAATTATAAACACAGGCCTGGAGGGAGGGGGATTGTGAAGGGTGTGGTCGGATCCTTCCCCCCACAGATGGCAAAGGTCCCCTTTTTTGTTAAGGTTTATTTGAAAAAGCAACATTTTCGCCTATATATTTCTAAATTGGTTTTACCTGCCTGTTTTATATTTCAGTCTCAAACAACCTAGTTTTCCCTTTGGCACTCATTTGGTCTGCTTTCTCGTTCAGTCACACCCTCCTGCAAAAAATTCTGGCTACAGGCCTGAAACATGTGGCGGCTATTGAAATGCAAATTTTACATACCTTTGGTTAAAAGGTTGTCAGCGTTAACTGCTTTCTTTATAGTATTACATTTTCCTCCTCCTGTAGCTCTGGACCTCCACACCTTAAAAAATTTTTGCGAACCAACTTTTTCACCACGTGGTCGCTTGGCTGAATGTCAACTGCGCATGTCCTGTCCGACAGCTGACCTACTTTTCTATAGAGTCTTTGGCGCAGTCAAATATAATCGTGGGAACATTTTGACGTACTCCGGAAATGTCAAAAACCCTCACCCATGGGCTAAGGTGTTGTCAAAAGTCCCCACCCGGAAGTGCTGTGTCAAAATCCACTTCCCAGGGACTGCCTTCTGTGTCAAATCCCCACCCCTCACCCGACATTACACTGATAGATGTATTACTAAAACATGTGAATGCAAGCAGTCCAATAGCTTGGCGTTTTTCAACCCTAAAAATACCAAGCGCTTGGTTTAACACAGGATTTCTTTTTACAACCCCAAGAACATAAACTCTATTGCAATTTGGAGGGCATTGGCATACTTGAAATGGGTTGAGAAGGATTTTCCACAGTTGTATGTATAAATAGGCCGCATAGACACAATAAAACTTCTAGCCCCAAAAAATATCTCCCGCATTTTCGAAATTCGAAGGTTAGCATCATTGTAAACAGTTATTGTTGAAAATATAGGCTAAAAATGTATTTAATAGAAATTATTTTTAAAACAAACGTTTTCGGTGCACGTGGACCATCGATCTTCAACCTGAAGTACACTGAAAACGTTTATTTCTTTAAAAAAATGTATTATATATTTTTTAGCCTATATTTTAATAATAATTTTTATGGAGAATTCAATTTTAAAACTATAAACAATTGTATTCAATATACAAGAAGTTTTGCTTAAACATTTTGCCAAAAGGCCCAGTGTTAAAGCAAACCTAGCAAGTTTCGTCCAGTAAGTGATCAAAGTTTAGGTGGCCCCATCCACTGGACGACTTGTCGACCAATCTTAATTGCACGGCCTTACTCTTATAAGCCATCACATTCCACTCTTTCTTCCTCAGAGTTTCTTGACATTGGCCAGTTTCCCTAGCAACAATGTTGCCATTGACTACAAGCTCTGCACGAATCTCGTCAATAGAACAGCCTCCTCCAATGAGAAAGGAGAGACGGTCACCTTTTATGGTAAATTCTGGTGACGTCAAGGTACCGACTGGATTATATCCTTGGGTTGCAACTGGCGCGAGGGCACTGGGGCGGTTCTCATACGTCCCAATCCACCAATTACCTGCTTGTTTGGCAGGCTGGCCACGCCCCTTCAGAGTAGGATTGTCTCCAAATGTTGGATGTTTGTCAAACGCGGTACCTGTCATAGTCCATCCGTCAAGGTTGCCATTCTCGAAGTCAGATACTGCACAGTCTGTTCACAAACGATCGATAAATCAGAATGAAATTAATGTCTTCTTGGTATTTGTCGAGTAGCGTCGCTTAATTTCTAGTCTGCACCTAAGAACAAGAACAACCGAGAGTAACACTTACATTTGTCACAAACGCTACCTCCATAGTGCTGAGGACACATGCAGCGAAAACTGGTGCCGCCTTTCTTGGTAGGCACACAGGATCATCCATTCTTACAAGGGTCATTATCACAAGGTGTCTATAAAAATTAAAGAAAAAGATGCCGAAAAATGAAGAAAGGAACACCCGCGTGCGGACTAGTATTTTGCGTATACTCAGTATCGAGATTAGATGTAGACATTCTGCTCAAAAAATTCTTAAAAGTTGCTCAAAAATGCTCAAAAAAGTTTCTCAAAAATTCCCAAATCCGAAAACTGCTTAAAAGTTGCTCTCCACACAAGAAGGTAACAAACCCATGTTTCTAAAAAACAGAAAGAATATTAGTGATACCACCTGTACGAAAATAACAGCAGTAATTATGATAATTAAAACAATATAAAAAGATATTAAGAATAATATTGATACAACAGATCACAAAAATTGCAGTTAAGAATCTTTCTGCGAGCTTGCGTTTGAAATGCACCTAAACATTTCATAATGGAGATGCAGATGAACGTACCACCAACCACGCTTAAAATCACTTTACTCTTAAAATTTGAAATAACCCTTAGCAGAATTAAAGTCAGTGGGAGGGGCATTTGTCTGCCTCCTATTTTTGTAATATCGCTAGTCATTTTAGTCTGAATACCTAGGCCTTTCTCCAAAGATCATCATAACTTTTGGCTTTGGAAAAAGGCCTTTTAAGAAAAGGCCAAAATATACCGGCAGAGTCAAGATAAAGACATATTTTTGCGATCTTGTTTTTAATTAACTTGTATACCCCAAACAATAAATTACGTGAATATATTTTGCTTGTGATGACTGCTGCTTATTTAAATCTGTTTCTCAAAGAATTTGAACATAAACATCCTTAACTCCAACTACACAAAAGATTTAATCAATAAATGTGTTTTTTTAAAATCTCTTTTGAACTTGAAGACTTATATCAACTTAAAATCAAACTTTTATTATGCAAAAAAAAAAGTCGGTTGTAAACTAATCTATAATTTATGTTGTTCGATAAATTTACATGCACGGGCTACAAATTAAAGACCTTGTCCATTCTTTTACGTTTTTTCTTGAAAACTAACAAATAGATTAGTATGCACCCAGCGCTGTTTTTGGGCTCTTTGAATTCTGTTCATTATCATTGATTCTTTTTTGTATTATTTTATTTTGTCTTTTTGTGCTGGCGATAGTTTTATTTCCTCTCATCTGACATTTTTCCTCGAATAGCTTTATAGTTCTTTGCTGGAAAAAAAGTTTTGTATTTTTTAAAATCACTTTACTCTTAAAATTTGAAATAACCCTTAGCAGAATAAAACTCAATGGGAGGGGCATTTGTCTGCCTTCATTTTTGTGTTCCATGACAGAAAGATGGTATATCAAAATACAATTTGAGCGAGTAAGTTCTAAAGATATTTTAAGGAACGCAAGAGAATTGTAAAGGAGACGATTGCGTTTCACTTCCTCTTAAAATCCCTATCAAGCTTATTTTTTTAAGTTCCAGATTAAAACTGTTGTCATCTGTGAACTAAAAAATCGAATACCCAAAGAAAGTTTCCACGTCGAAGTATGCTTTTTAATCAAAAAAAGATTGGAATGTAAATTTTGACCGAGCAGGCCGGGGACTCGTAACCTGTGACGTAGCAGCAGTGAGTTGTGTGGTTTTTGTTTAAAAAATTTCGTTTCTGTTAAAAAATGTCATAAATTTTTAATTTCAAAAAATTTCAAGGGAATAATCCATTGATTAAAATTATAACAATGTGACTATTGTAGCCAGAATTGAATTTTTTGAGATAAAAAAGATTGTCTCTGTTTCATGCTTCGTACTACGTCATATGCCTCCTGCTACGTCATCATTGCACGCTTCAAGTCTAAAAAATGAAACAGGAACGGCGAGGAAAGGTTTTATTTTCAAAAATTATTATTATTAAAGGGTTCTACTTTTCATCTGGAACTTAAAAAAATAAGCTTGATAGGGACTTTAATTGGATAATGGCTTATCTGCAGAATACCCAGCTACTAGGGTTATTTGTTACTGCACATTCCTCATTCTATTTTAAAAATATATGTGCATTACAGTCAGGAATTAATGGTACTAAGAGGCAGGATAAGTCTGCAGTTGCTCCTTCTTATCTAGCTATTGCAAATATGATTGTTTACATCAAATGAACTACACAAAACTTAAAGACATACACTGTGCAAAATACATGTAAGCACGTATTTACGATATATTTGGTTATTAAGTACTGCTAATTTTAATTTATAGCTGGGAGCTGATTCCAGTCTTAGTGACAATGAGGATCTCACCCCATTTGACCTTGTCATGTTGGATTGCCCATACAAGATAGCTCGCACAGGTTTGTGTTATGCAGAATGTGGCCTAAGTTTGGACAATTTCTGGGGTGTTAATATTATTTTAATATACCGTATATACCACAAACTGCATTTATGTGTACATGTATCAGGGATCACATTAAAATTTGATTTCTGCACTTTAATGTTAACTGCATCCCTTGAAATACATTTTCAAGTTTTTAATGCATCCTGGATGCATATAACAACACTTATTGTCAAAAATCCAGTTTTCTGGAACCCCTTCAAAACTTCTGGGGACTTCAAACCTGAGCAAATTCTCCCAAACTTGTTCAATGAAAATTAAGTATGGGCACTTCTATTTTAGTAGAATTCACCATTGTAATGTTAACTGGGTCTGAAGGGATTAATGGATGTTACTGGTCAAAATGTTTAAGTCTGAGATAGATTATGTTCTGTTAACCTATAATTTGCTTTTTAAGGGCTTTCCTGGTCCAAATACAAGTCTGAGGTAGACACACAGTCCCTCATGACTGAGAGGTTGATGGTTTATACCTGGGGGTCAAACTCCAACTTCACCTTGGGACATGGAGATGAAAACACAAGGCAAAACCCAGAGTTGCTTGAGGCAGTCAGTGGTGACAGACTAACCAGCATTACTGAGGTATATAATATGCATTATTTGTAGGCTGGGAGGTCCATATTGAGAAAAATTGTTCCAGAGGTCTTATGAAAGGCCAGAGGCTAAGGTCCATATGATAGATCAATGGCACAGTGTTTTTCGAAATGGATCCCTTATATAGCCAGCAAATGACATTTTTTTGCCTAGGTTTTCATGTCACTTTATAACAAAAAAGGACACATGCTCAGATTGACCATGGACAAGATTGTAAAACTCTGCCCACCCAAGGAACCAATCAGATTGCAACATTTGTTTCCTCTTACTCATTTGCATGCCCAAAATAAAAATAAATTGAATGTATTAATAACAAAATCCCATACACTGATTGGCCAAAAGTCAGTCCCTGGCCAAAAACTTCCCATGCAGGATTGGGGTTGTTAGACTGATTTCTTGATAATGAGAGTGCCCAGAGATAATTATTTGTTCTCTTTAGACTTTTATTGACCCAATTAATGGATTTAATTTTAGTACTAATGTCTTGATAAATATTTTCTTGGACAAATCTCACACTTAGTTGTCTATAGATATATTTAATAGACTAAATCATAAATGAATTTTAATTATTTTGTTTTTCAGGTTGTTATGTGCAAGTTTCATTCAGTTTTCCTGACAGATGAAGGTCATGTGCTTACTTGTGGTCATGGTATGGGCGGTAGACTTGGACACGGCAATGAAGAGACACTTCTGGTGAGTTACCTTTTGCCTTCTTAGAGTGATAAAGCAACCTGAAGAACTAACCTGCTTCAAGGAAGGGTCAAGCTTGAGTCCTCTCTGTAGTATAAAACAGCTTTCTGTGCCCAGTGATAATTGTTCATAGGCCAACTAGCATTAACCAAGGGTTAAACCTCTAACCAATATGTTGTTTCCCACCTTACATAGGCAGTTGATAGTTTTTTTCTGTGGAAAATCTAAGCAATATTTTATAAGGACCATAATTATACCTTTTTACTGCTTGGTATATGTTTTAATCCAGGCTTAAGGTAACCAGTCTTTCAACAACCCAACCCTGGATAGTTGTAATTGTGAGCTGAGGCCTCCACAGTGACATTTATTTTCTCTTTACATAACAATTACAAAATAAGACTTTTGATAATGAGAAAATGAGAAATGATCAGACAAAGCAAACTTGTGAAGATGAAAAGTTAAATTCTCCAAAGCTTGATGCATCAAAAATGTAGGCTCTAGTTAGGAGAATTTACCAGTACAACAGAGACTGAAAGGTTAAATTTGCTAGGTCAGCGTTAAAGCAAAATAAAAACGTTATTATTAAAAATGTTATCATGCCTAGCATTGAGTGTATGTGAAGTGACATTAAATCTAGTTATAAATAGTTTTCTAACTTACACTTGTGAACATTATTTTTATTTGAACAAATTAAGGTTCCTAGAAGAATAGAATGTCTTCCAGGAGATGCTAGATGTATAGCAATAGCTAGTGCCCAGGATCATACAGTCCTTTTGACAGAGAGGTGAGTGGACCTGACTGACTTGTTAGTAATGATTTTAAAATTCTTTTGTTTGCATTCAAATTAGCCATACTAGTCTGGTTTTGGGTGGAGACTAGTAGGGCTAATTTGAACAGCGACAAAAGAATATTGAATTGGACACCATTTATGAATAAGGTCTGTATTCTGGGCCCGGTTCCTCCAAACCCTGATTAACTTAACCCAGGGTTAACTCTTAACAAAACCTATTGGTTGTCATGGTAACTAACCCTGGGTTAGCACTTATCGGGTTTTGAGGAACCAGGCCCTGATCATCATTGCTTTACAAAATTGTCATAACCATGAAAGTGAATTAATAGATTAATAGTACTTGTGTATCATTTTCTTTGATAGTGGAGATGTTTTTACCTTTGGTTTAAATGACCAACATCAGCTGGGTCATTCACCTCCTCCGGCCAAAATTTGGACTCCCAAGCAGGTCTGTGCATTGGTAATGATTGTGTCTTACAAAACCAAGTTACTTTTTGGCCCTTACTTATTGATTTTAAGAAATGCTTAGCAAGAACAACGCCCAAGCATCCAGTTTACATCAAAGTTGTTACTGGTTTTAACTCATAATTTTATTTAAGTTCACCTTGTCATTTAGTAGCATTTACAGCCAGGCAGCTGGGTTCCATTAACATCTTTTTGAACTGAACCCCTTAATGGAGTAATGGGACTGTTATTCAGCAATTATTATTTGCAGAAGGTAAAGTGAATATCTGGTGAATAATCACTGTGACAAAGTCAAGGGGGTTATCCATCACCCAAATATTCATTGAGCCTGAGGTGAATAATTGTTTTTAGTTAGTAAAATAGTTACTACTGAAGGTGAATATCAGAGAGAAAAAATAAAATAAAACTATTTCCAAAAGATTGGGCAAAAATCTTTGTAGTCAGTCGCACATAACAACACCTTAAGCATTTTTACCTGGAATTTTATCTTTCAATAAGAAGCACAATTGTCATAGGGATATTACATTAACTTTGAAAAGTGTTATGCAAACTTTGTGCTTTTCAAAATTGCATTTTCCTTCAAGGAGTTTACTGTAGATCTTTCTCCTAAAAATCCACAAAATGTGAGGCAGTCATTTTTTAAATAAAATTTGTTCACATGCCAGCTATAACCACCTTGCACGAGGTGATTATAAGTGCCAGCATATTACATCAGCCTCCACTAATAAGAGTAGCAGAAATTCTATAATCACCTGAATGATTTTACCAAAACAATGTGTTAGGTAATACACAAGTCCTTGAAGGATAAAGTGATGGCTGGGATAGCAGCTGGGCGATACCACACTGTAATGTATACTCGACATGAGGTGTACACATGTGGTCTAAATGCTGGTCAGCTAGGTAAGTGTAACTTGGTTGTTTTATTTGTGCTGTTAGCCATTTTAGGCAAGGAAATTTAAAAGCAGGTGCTCTCCAACCACCAGCAGTTAGATTATATATTGCTAAGGTCTCTTAACTAAAACCTATACATTTCATGTTACCAGTTTAGGAGAACTTTGCTTTTCTCTTATAGTTATTCCTTTGAGTAGAAACAATAAAGCATACTGCAACATTTGCAGTGGATCGAGTTTCTGCCCCAGCTATGGAGATATTTCCACTGGCTATCAAATACATCATTGGTTCATAAAGCAATTTAAATTAAACTGGCCATGAAGCCAGAACCACAATGACAAACCTTGACATTTGAACCATATATACATTCCTTATTACCATGATCACAAAGAGTTCTACAAATCAATAGAATATTTAACAATTATCCCCAAAAATGGAGGTGACTAGTGGTGGATATTTACCAAGCCGCAAAGCCCTCGGGAAATATCTATCACTAGGCACTGACACTGAGGGGGATAATTGTTTTAGTATTAAACTAGCAGGTGAACAGCATTTTTGAAAATAATTAATTTTTAAAAAAAATTGAGAAACTTAATAAATTAAGATGAGAGACTATTTGTTATAATGTCTGCCATCTTGTTTTCTTGTCGATGTACACATGGGACATAAAATTTCTCGAGGCACTTTTTCAGTTCAGTTGGAGTCATTCCTTCGATAGCTGTTACTAACTCATTTTATTGCTCAAACAATGCTGCAAAATGCATTTTTTTTGTTGAAATTTACCTTTTTTTTAGTGTTTACATGGCTATGCATGAACAGAAAAGTTTGTAAACAAACTTAAAATGTCAATAGTTTTTCTCAGCTGCCAGCTGGTAAACAGTGCAAAAAGTTGTGCTGTTGATATTAAATGAAGAAAACTTACCATTAAACACTGAAACACCAAACTATGTCGCTTTCTTTGTGTTTAAAGTGGTTCCTTTCTCGTTTATTTTAAGAATTTCTTCTTCGAAACTGAACAAAACGGGGATTCATTTTTTCATGGTTGAGTGACTAAGGTGAATAGCTCAGGATATTCAGTGTTTGATGAAACAATCAGAGCACTCAAAAAGTGCTTTTCACCTGCTAATTTAATACTAATAAGTAAGTATCCCCCAAAGTGGAGGTGACTAGTGGAGGAATTTTACAGCAATAGATGTGTATACCTCGAACGGCGATGTATATATATCTATTGCTAGACACCAACACTGAGGGGGATAATTGTTTTAGTATATGCAAAATCAGTCAAATTTAGATAAGAGTTAAATGGTGAATGTCTTGTTTGAACCAAATATTTATCAAATATTTTAAATTTTCAAATGCAAGTAAGAAAAGCCTGCACTCACTTTAATCATTGTACTTTTTCTTGCAATTACTTTTGGAGTAAAACAATTTTCATCCTACTGGTACTTGTGAATACATATATATCCCAAATTTGGTGGCTTTTTTTGTGTTTAAAGGGAATGGCACAATCGTTTATTTCATAAATTTCCACTTTCGAGATTGTTGTGAAACGAGTTGCCATTTTGACAGCTTTCTCAAAACAGTAAAATATAATATCCTTGAATATTTACTGTTTCAGGAACCAATCTGAGCATGTGAAAAAAGCTATTCACTGATTTGGTATTTACAAACTAAATTATTGTAGTACTAGTCCATATAAGGAAATTATTATTTATTTTTCCATTCCAACTCACTATCATTCATTGTTCATTACAAGAGAAATCCATTTCACCCTCAACAGTTGAATTTGATATAAAACAGCATGTTCCCAGGGGCCCCACTGGACTATATTTATGCCAGGTAGCCCACAAGATTTTTTGGGTCTGAAATTTTGGCTTGAAGGGATCTTTTTGGTCAGTAAATTATGCCAGGATTGTTTGGTGTTGCCAAATTTGACTGGTTTTTTTTTTTTTTTGCATCTCTTAATCTTGAGCAGTGTTTACCAAGTAAGTTTGACAAAATTATGGTTATTCACTGTAGTTCCAATATTTAGGGATTTTTTTGGGCATGCCAAAAAAGAAGGGGTTTTTCAGCATGGTTGGGTTATAAGGCAGAGATTTTTTTGGGTTTAAAATTTTAACCTTGCTCAAGCTCCCCACCCCCAATCCCCCTGTAATGAAAATAGTTGAGTGGGACCCTGGAAGTATGTCACATATTTTGTGCAAAGCACTTTTCTCATTATTTTAATAAAGCTATTGTGTTTGCAGCTATACTTTATTATTAATTATCATTTGATAAATTAATCAAAGTGCCCTTTATTGAAAATTAAAAGCTTTTTCATGTACAGAAACATTTGTAACGTTGCTGTACTGTATTAATTTTGTGCTGCTACAAATAAGTCAGTTACCAACTAGAGAGTTGTTTGAAGATGAATTTGATTAAAGTAGCAAATGAAAATTATCTAATTTTTTACCAGGTCACCCAAAAGGTGAGGAGACCCAAGTAATACCAAGACAGGTATATATCAATTTTGACAACTTAACTAACAGATCCTGTAGTTTTGTGCACTTCAATACTTGAAAAATATGTCAAAAAATTTGTTGCAGTGGTTAAAAAGTTTTAATAATGTAAAAATCCCAGTGTTTCAACAGTTTTTTATTTACTGTCTCAAACAGTTTTCCTGAGGGAAAGTGAAAGTAAAGATTACAAACAAAGCATTAAAATTCCAAAAATTTGAATACTGTATCTTTAAAAAAAGTGTTTTTTTTTGTGTAGTACTAGTGCAGAAATCCAAGATCCCGGGTTTTTTGCAGAAATTGAAGTAGAGATACAAGGTGAACAAATCTTTGAGATAAAAAACAATGAAATGTGTTTTTTCAAGCAAGGCTCAACAATGGTGGGGTTTTTTTTGCCCGTCATTAATCGAAAACGAATCACCTCATCATGCTGGGATGAACACAGACAATGGGTATGGTGTTGCCAATGACTCAACTTGTACCACTCTCAAGTTATCTACATTGTATATAGAGAGGCCAAATGGTTTTCTTTTGTTGTTTTATCACCATTTTCCTGTGGTTGGCATAAAATTGTTATGTACAAAGTTTTGGTTGTCCGGGGTTGAGTCATTGATGTCATATGGTGATTCACAACTCTGTAATGGCAGATGGACATTTACCTCAGTTCATCGGGAAAATAAAGACACTCACAAACTCTCACACAATTTATTATTCTAGAAGTGCTATTCATTTTCACACTAATAGCACTTTAGAAGTTGAGCACAAAATATACTCTTGAGGGAGAAATTTTCCATTCTCTCTTCACTTGAAAAAATGTCTTTAAAAGAATGTAACTTGATAATGTTAAAGTTTTCTGTGAAAGCTAAACTCATCAACTTTTGTCAGCTTGCTAAAATTACTATAATTTGTAGTGTATCAGTCTTTAAGGATTACTGAAGCCATTTTGTCATTGGTGTTTTTATAGCTCTAAGGGTTTATCCAACACTTCTATTCGACTATAAATGGATAAGTGCTTACCTGACCATTTTAAGTAAACTAAAACTAAACTAACTTTATTTATCATTGTTACGCTGGGAGTGGTTGCCCATTCTCCCAAGCCAGTGGCTTTTGTTTAATCATTCAACAGCACAGATCTCGGTGTGAAAGTCGATTTTGTGGAGGGAGGAAAACCAGAGAACCTGGAGAAAAACCCTCGGAGTCAGAAGAAGATCGACAAATCTTAAGTCTCTGAAATAAGCTTACAAATATAGTGCATTCAGTGCAAATAAAATTCAAAACATACGACAGCGATTTATGACATTACTTGGTTTGAAAGGACTCCAAGCTGCTCTATACTGGCGTTTACAGTGAACTAGTGAGTTTTTTGATCACTAGGCCACGCAAACTTCACCTGTCCATGATCATATGAATTTGACAGGGGAAGTGAGATTGGTCTCCCGCCATTCAAATTATTTGACATCACACGCATCTAAAAGTATTGCAGCTTTGGCACTAAAATAGGCATTTTGTCATTGTAAATTCTCCACAAAATTTATTTAGAAATTGGTAACAAGTGTCTAAGCGGACATTACATGGGTCAAACTTTAATTTTAGATATTTTAAACTAGTTTGAAGATTTCACTTCATCAGCACTTTCACTTGCACATGCACTCATTCCGAGTCCTAGACAGGTTTGACAGCCCATTTTGAAAGCATAAATTCAACCATTGCACATTTACAAATTTTGACATGATAGTTATTTTACTTATTGTTAGGTCAGCGGTCTTCACCAGAAAGACATTGTTATTCACGCTGTGTCTTGTAGTGATGCAGCCACAGTTTGTGCGACCAACAAGGGTGACATCTATCTTCTGAGTCAGTTCACTTGTCGGAAAATCATCAAAAGGTTTGTTGTTGAAATAAAAGATATTTTTGCACTTCACAGCTTAAGCACTTGACAAAAAACCGTTTAGAAATCTATGTGAATTTCGTTTTATTGGTAGCCTGCAATACTGAACACTACTACTATTACTACAACTACCAGAAAACCAAAACTGTTTGTTGTGGAATGTCTGCTGTTGAATTACGTTTCAGCTCAGAGCAGAAAACTGTTGTGCTTTCACTTTATCATTCACAGCTTGGTTCCCAAGACTTTGTGCAGCAGTTTAAGGAGGCTCTGCATAGAGCAATTTATTACGGATTCAACAAGATTGTTACTCTGGGAGATTTTAATTTTCCAGACATTTCAACTTATCAAGCTAATTCCAAATTCACTGACTCTGCCACTTTTGTCAAATGTATGTGAGAAAGTGCCTCTGTTCCAGCTGAATCTCTATCCCTCCCAGCCTGTTAATTAAAAAAGTCATTGACTTGATCTTTGCTTGTCATCCAGAGTACATCACCGTCTTACCACCTGGCCCGAACACTTTAATATTGGACCATAATTTATTCCAGTTTGACCTCTTCATAAAGTTTCAGAGATCTCGTTCTCGACCTAGATTTGTCTACAACTGTCAAAAAGCCAACTCTGTCGGTTTGCACCTCACTCTTGATCTCCTCTCGATCTAGCATTGGCAAATGACAACATAGACAATGGCTGGACTTGCTGAAAAGATTTGGTCCTGAATGCAGTTGATGACTATATTCCTTGATGTAAGATCCGTGACACCAATGCCCTTCCATGGATTGATGGGAAGGTACTGTAGTTCACCTGAGTAGGAAGAAAGAAACCTCAAGGAGAAAAGCCCTCAAGACCAAAAAGGCTAAACATTGGCAAAGATATTGATGCAAAGTTCTAAGAAGGGAACTCAGCAACCTGGTTCGATGCAAGCACAAGTCTTATATTGCTTCTATTTCTTCTTCCTTGAAAAATAATCCTAAACGATTCTGGTCCTTTTACAAAGCTAAATCTAAATCATCCCGTATTCCATCAACCGTGACTCTTGATAACCATCACGCATCTTCTCCCAAAAATAAATCAGAACTGTTTAGCACCTTTTTCCAATCTACTTTCAGGATGAAAGACAATTTCTCAGACATGTTATGCAACTCTCCTCCTTTGGTTGATGATTATAAGCTAACCTCACTTACCCTTAACATAGATGAAGTTTGTGACGTCCTGAAATCTCTCGACCTATCCAAAGCCTCTGGACCTGACAAACTTCCAGCACATGTTTTAAGCGAATGTGCTGAGGAACTTTCCCCTTCTTTAACCACTCTCTTCAACAACACACTATCCAGCAGTAACATTCCAACCCATTGGAAGCATGCCAATGTAGTTCCCGTCTTCAAAAAGAATGATAAAGTATCAGTCAAAAACTACCGTCCCATCTCACTATTGTGTGTAATTTCCAAAGTTCTTGAATGCTGTATTTACAACCATGTAGTGTCCTTCATTCATCCTTCAATATTCCTTCACCAATATGGTTTCCTGAATGGTCAGTCAACCATCACCCAACTTCTTTGTTTCGTATGTACATGCAATTAGATCCACATTGGACAAATCTGGACAAGTTGACACCGTTTATCTTGACTTCAGCATAGCATTTGACTCTGTTTCTCACAGAGGTCTGATCTCCAAGTTCAGTTCTCATGGTGTGGTTGGCCTCCTATTGAAATGGTTTTCTAGTTACCTCTCAAATCATAAGCAACACGTTGTTGTTGAGAATAGCTGTTCATCGTTTCATCCTGTAACATCTGGTGTGCCCCAGGGCTCCATACTTGGTCCACTGCTGTTTCTGGTCTTCAATAACGACTTGCCTTGTTCTGTTCAGCGTGGGTCTAGTGTCATGCTTTTTGCAGATGATTCCAAGTGTTACAGGCCAATCACCTCACTTCAGCTCCTGATGCTGCCCTACTCCAGCTTGATTTATCATCACTCGTCCAGTGAAGTGTCGGGAATTACCTGCTGTTCAATAATAGTAAGTGTGAACTCCTTCACATCTTGTGTAAATACCCACCTATTGAATGTGAATACCATCTAAATACCACCAACATCAAGGCTGGCGAAGACCTTGGAGTGATAACAGTTAAGTCACTCCTATGGAATAAGCCGTCTTGTTCTGTAAGAGGACAAGCTGCGCCCATTCTTGGACTTATTAAAGCCCCAATCAAGCTTAATTTTTTTACTTTTTGGATTAAAACTGTTGTCATCTGTGAATCATCATTCGAATAAACAAAGAAAATTTCCACGCCTAAGTATGCTTTTTAACCAAAAAATGATTGGATTGCAAATTTTGATTGAGCAGGCTGGGAACTGGTAACCTGTGACGTAGCAGCAGTGAGTTATGTGGTTTTTGTTTAAAAAATTTCATTTCTG
>JAOBRD020572129.1:0-12782 GCA_027575215.2 Hydrozoanthus sils | reverse complement strand
GAGAGCTTAAATCGTGCATACCTATGTCCTCTTGGGCACTCATATTCATCTCCAATAAAGGCCCTTATGCTGGAGTTCCCTTCCCGCTGAGTTCTACCCCGTGAGCGCGATGACCCAGATCCTGCTCCACCCTTGGAGTATCCTTGAGGGAAGAGTATAGGAAGTTGGCTGGCCCTATGATCTGTACACTGTTTGTGAGAGAAGCTGACGGCTTGATGAAGGGGAAGTACGGTGGTGCTCACTGCCGGAGATGGTACTTCATTGGGGGCTGGCCACGCCTCACCGCCACCCTGTAACAGGAAAGAACAACCTTCAGGGAGACTGACCCTAAAGACTGGTTCAAACGAACAAAGCACGCTGATCAAACATCATACGACAGTCTTCTTCAACGCCATGTTTGGTCTTTGCTTGATACTATTGGATCGACTTCTAAAAATATTTTAGGCAAAGCAAGCAAGACGAAGCTGTTACTCTTAGTATTTAGAACGAGGCACACCCATGAACCACTCATACATGGTGATGTCAACGGATTATAGGAAAGCGCAAATGGCTGTAGATGAATTATATCTATTAGATATTAAGAAACAGCATGTGGAGTATTCGGCTGATTTCCGCAGTAGTTTTGAGCACGGGTAGTGGTACAATTAATCACATTGAGGAGGCAACTAAAGCCCGTCTTGGGAAGCCATCTTTGAACAGAGCTACTGGTTTCTCTTTTGCAAATCAAAATAATACAACCCAGCCTCCTTCGATAAGTAACACTTTGTTTTTACTTTTTAGACCTTCCTAATATTCTTTCATTGTTTATGTGGCTGAAGAAAGTTCGTTGCCCCGATCGAAATTTTCAACGTTAAAACATTCATATTTTCACCAAGTAAAGAAACAATTCTTAAGTTAGCTTTATCGTTTTATCATAATGACTGCAAACCGTGTGTGCAATTTTTTGGAAACCAAGTTGAAAACTTACCTTTACTCCAAAATGTTTTCCCTGTTCATCAAACTGACTCAGCATTTCTGCCTGGCCATCACTCAGAACTGGAATATCCCAGGCTAACAAAAAGTTGCTACCTGGAAAGAAACCGGGCTGGTCAAGTCCCTTAGAGGCCTGGTACAGAGAAGCAGTGCCTAGTTTACAGAGCGACCAAGAAGGTACACGTGGAAAAATGCCTATAGGGGAATCACTGGTCAACATGCTTTTCAGCACCCCTTGAATCTTTTCTTGACGTTGCCATGGTGATGCTAAAGCGGTATCACTTGTGTAAATGTGAGGCTCTTGGGTACTCAACACTTCCTCAGATTCCACAGTGCTTACTTCGCCAGTCAGAACAGCAGATGTAACACTTCTCAGCTCATGAACTTCATGTGACGTCATTTCCAGGGTGGAGTGGTAACCACTGAGACTATAGGCATGCGAAGAGCTAATACTGTTACCATGACTACCTGCTGCTACCTTGTTAGATCCTGCTGTTTGTGCAGTTTTGTTTGGTATTGGAATAATGCCGGTAACAGAACTCTGCATCGTGCTTGTCTCCTGGTCAGCAGTTGTAACTTCATGTTCATGCTCCTCCTCACAACTGTCACCTGCCGTGTGTGTAGGCTCGCTAGTACCAGGACTAACTATTTCAGATGTCATTTTTAGGAGGGGTGGTTCCTCTGCTTCATGAGTTTCTTTTATCATCGGCTCTGCTGATCGTGGGAGATGAAAGGTCGGGTGACAAGGGAACAGCAAGTGCCCTAGGTAGGAGCAGCATTTGAGCTCTTGTGCCATGTAAAAACCATAGTTTGCTGTCTACAACAACAAGAAACACAAAACAACAAATGAGTCTGGTAGCCCGATTTCTATGTCACAACTGGTTAAACTACAAACGGAGTCATTTTATCCAATTAACCACTCCAAAATCTTCAGTTGAACAGTATCAAAGAAAGTTATCAGTGTGCATGGAATGTCTGTAACCAGCAAACTACCGACTATGTTAAATCATAGCTGCCGTTTTTCTTTAGGAATAAGTTTTTCAGGATAGCTACAATAATCTAATTTAAGAAAAAAAAATGTATACATAATTTTATATTTTGACAACTTTGTTGGTATTAACAAAAGTGATTTCTTATACTTCCTAGAAATCGCTTTGATATTGTAGTGTTCCATTCTATTGCCAACGAATTACTAATCAATGGACTTCTAAAAAAAATAAAGTTTTGAATATTGACGATGAATTGATTAAAGACTATCCCCCCTACAGAAGTTTCGAATATTTCTTCTCCCAGATGGTCTTTTTGCACTACATAATTCGGTTGTCCCTGCTCAAAATGAATCTGAGGGTTCTTCTTTGAACAACAGTTGAAAAACGTGAAACTTGTTTATTTATCAAAATGCAGGCAAAATATCACCTAGGTTCATTTTACCACCAAGAGATCAGGCAATGTTTACGACTAGCTTTTAACGTACAGGTTCTTTGGGCACAGTGAACTATTAAAGAGCATCAAAGAGGAACACAAAAACAAGCCTGGAATAGAAGTAACTTAATTTCGTATGGTAAGTCGTGCAAAGCCAAATACAAGAGGTCATCTGATAATAAGTGATGGTAAAAACCACAAGACATGCATCACACTTAACTATAGAACAAGTGTCAGCGCACCTTAAGATCAAAAGGATCTTCTCTTTGTTCTTGCAGTCGTCCACAGTTGCAAGCACATACGCTTGTGATACGGCTGGAGTGGGGCTTACAAGGGACACTGGCGGGACGTTCCTTAGCTTCTTCCTCTGCATTTGCCGGGCCCAGTTCCTCCGCCACCTTGTGGTACTACAAGAACAAACCAAACCGAGGTTTAAGCTACTCTGAACCTGACGCAATGGCCATCAGTGATGTAGCTCAACCATTTCAATAGTATTTGTGAGCCTGGAGCAGGTATTTTAGTTTTAATAGGCCTAGGACAAGTACCACCTTGTACAGATCAGGAACTAAGAATATTGAACTGAAAAACTAAATAATCTGAATCAGTAACGATGAGGATGAGCCTGAGTTCTCCGAAGCCTGTCTGTGACATAAAGGGCTGAGCTCAGTTGAAAGCTATTGTGTAAGCTAAGTTAAATATACTACGTTGTAGTGTAACAAAGAATCCAACGACCAGTGAAGGTTACTTCTTACTGGGTATACACAGTGCCGTCCAGTTAGACTCCGTTCTTCACATAACTGTCTGCCATTCAACCAGACCTGCAAAACGACACGACATCTCAAATCAAATATTTACTTACTCTGCAAAGATTCTTCGACACTTTAAAATGGTTCCAAAGTTAATGTTTTCAAATGAAATGAGAAACCGGCCAAATGTTAAGAAAATAAGAAAAACAGTTCCTGATTTCAGTTCAAACAACGATATGAAGCCATAATTTCTTTTTTAGAAAAACATGTAACATAATTGACCACAACAAGTGAAAAAATTTCATCTTCATTCATTCCGCTTGACTCAGAAGACTCAAACTTTAAAAGTTAAAAGCGACCCCAACCTTGACTCTGAACCTTAACCCATGGGAGGGGTAGGTAAGTAGCTCCCGTGTACTCCTCACCTTGTTACACTCATCCTGTAACTGGGCTGCGTAGTGATCAAAGGTCGGTCCTCGGGCGTGCAAGGCAAACACTCGTAGAGCTTGGGTCAGCTGGTTTAACAAGACAATACTGGCCACTTAGTTTCTAATGTAATACTTTATTTATAAAATTCTTCCTACCTTACTTTATCTATGTTTTACTCTATTCTTTTCTCATCCACTCTTTTCGAATCCATTCTCAACTGTTTTATAATTTCAATCTCTTTCACTTTTTCTTGATATCATTCTAGCATGTATATTTCAATATTTTTAAGGAGGTAAAATAGTCTTATTCTTACAAAGGGCTCTCTTACATTCTTATAAGGATGTTTAAGCGACCAGGACGGCAATATCGACAACGACGGCAGAACACTAAAGTATATACAATAGCTGCACGTTGGAATGCCACCCGCACACCGTCGGGTTAAAAATTACAACGTGAAAAGCTCAGTATTGAAGTTCTTGTGACTGAGAGAACAACCTACAGAAAATTTTGTCAATCTTCATTTACCCTCAAGAAAAACACTTTCACCTTTCTCTATTCACAAAGTGTAACTTGGACAAAAGAGAAAGCAGTGTAGCCATACGTGATCGGAAAGGGAAAGCAAGCCGTGCCGTCCTTGTTGCTTAAGGTTCCTAATTTCCTTTAAACTACGGCTAATCTTTTTTACTCTGGAGCAATAACAATTATTGACTATCTACAAATAGTAGAGGGATTTCCAAAAATGGTGGTTAGAGCGACATTTTAGCATTCTTTATCTGAGCATCCTTTATCAAACCTAACCAAAGTGCAACACCGCCTCCCGCGTGGAATGAAGGAAAGCCATGCATTTAATATACAGTTCTTAACACCAGGTGCACTAAATTGAAATGTGAGTTAATATCCGTAATACCTGGTTGATATGCACGCTCTGTGTGTAGTGCGATGGTAAACCTTCAAGGTAGGCGCTTGTTGCCAATGGTAACAGTTTACGACAGCGCCTGCGAGAAAGATCTCATTAAATAAATACAAGGTAATATCCAGATTTTTGTAATGCAAAGAAATCGAAAATCTTGTGTACAGTAAGAGATAATCATTAAACAAATGATGTTCATTTCATTCTTCGAAAAGGTGTCTTGCTACCGAGCTTTCGAAATGTGAAAGACTGTTTTGATCTGAGAACAAATGCATTTTCGGAAGCAGATGGGTAAAGAAATAATTTGGAGCAAAAATCCTCCAGTTGTTCCTGGGGCCATCGAATTCTAAGAGTGTTAGAAAAAACGCATCAAAATCAATTACTTTTTCTGGAAAAGATTTTCATTCTTTTTCACTGTGGCTACGTTATTTTGTCATCCACTTCACATAAAACATCAATTTTTTATCAACTAATCCAAACACAAATGCCCGTGTTCCGATTATCCAAAAGCCTGTTAATTAACACTGGGTTAAGGAAAATTCCAACAGTTATACCTTCATATTGAAATGTCTATACTGCTCAGAATTTCAATCAACACAAACATGGAAAACACAAATTTCCAAGCCAAGTCGGCTAACAGATCTACGAATCTTAAGCCTAAGTTAGGGCTGATCAGTCTTAATTCAGTTTTTTTTCTATCAAAGAAAAAATACCAAGTGTAAGTTTCCATATCAGCAGGTTGAAGGTCTAATAGAAATCCGCTATATACTGTTAGATCATCACTCAAAATATATATGGAGAACACCTTTCTCCTTAACGAGTACAGAAGGACTAGGTGGAGGATTCTTACCCTTCTGAGAACTTGCTATCAAGGTCCAGGTTGGAAGCCATTGCTGTGAGGGTAGTTAAGCCTTCATTGGCGGAACCAAGGAAGAGATCATACAGAACATGGCACACCTGAGCCCATAGGCGGCACGTTGGTACCTGCATACATTTAGATTACAAACAGGGCAAAGTTAAAAAGAAACTAAACTCATGGAGCAGTGTGCTGTTTGACCTAAATACTAACAATAAAATTTAGACGCAGAAAATACTAGATTCTTCAGTTTCACAAGGAATTATGAGACTCAAGGAACCAGTAACACCACATTGTTCATCCTACTGCCGACTGGTCCCCATTCCCATAAGTCTGATTGAGTACATTCACAAATATTGGTTCTGAAAAACGACATACAACGAGTTCAAGTCAGGAATTTTTGAAAAGTAGAAGTGCTGATGGAACAAAAGATCTCAAATTGGCAAATTAGCCTTCCTGATTTTTGAGTGATTTCCCGATTTATTCATGGTCTTATGCAAATGTTGCTAGCAAATAATGAGTTGAATTTTTATGCTGTTTTATTTTTTGTGTTCCCTTTCATTCACAAAAACTAAAAAACCACAACCCTTCGAAACTTAGGTCACCCAAACAAAGTTTGTAGTTATCAATTTGTACCCCGAAACCTGACTGTCTAAATGAGAACCATCACAAAAGCATGCTGCAATATCTCAAGTTTGTGGTTTTAAATTTGATCTGGCTGGAAGAGCTATATTTTTTGTCGCTCAACCTGAGCGAAATGTTTGGTTGTTTTACCTTTCCTTTTTCAACTAAATTTTCGCTTTGCTTTTAGAAAGTACTCTGGTATGCTCTGTTCAACATGATTTACCTGTAAGTAGTTTAAATCTATTCATGACAAACACAGCTGCGAGGTTTCATTCAGCTGGTTCTAAATACTATAATGGTATAAAGATCAGAGAGCCAACTGAATCATTACTACTTAACATTCTAAATGGAACTTTTAAGATGCATGTTGGCAGAAGGTTTAATGCTACAAGCCAAGCCATTCAATCCGTCAATTGTTTGAAGAAAAGTAAACTCAATTTTTGCATATGTACCTCAACATGTGTTCCCCTGCGGCCCTCTGCCACCCCATCTCGGCCTGCATCTCCAGTCATTAGATGGTCGATGTGCTGCTTGAGATAATCTCTAAACAATAGTTCAGAATCTGTTGTTTCACCTTTATTCTCTCCGAAGTCACGAGAAGCTACCACCCTGTGTTTCACCAAGCTGCTATCCTTCATGATACTGCTGGATTCTGCTGCAAGGACCAGAACAAAGTGGACTATAAGCCCTTTCAATCCAATTGGTATTAGTTGATTCTCCCAACTCACAAGTTGTTATTGGTGCCTCTTGTTTTAAAGTAAATGGTTTGAATTCAGGAGTAACAGAAGACCATATAGTGGGATCGTTCAGGTTAGTGTTGTCCTGAGGACTATTGTGGATGTTAGTGACTGACATTTCGACAACCTGTAAGTCAGGTTTTGACAAGATTACTTCTGCACAGGTTGTCGAAATGTCAGTTGCTTACATTAACAACAGTCCTTCTCAGGGCTACACTATGCCAGACGATCTCACCATACAATCTATTATTTTGTTTCACACTGCTCACACGAAGAGATGTTACAATGATCACAACCTAAGCCTTGCTTCCACCAGGAAAATGTTGTTTTCCACCAGGAAAATGTTTTCTATATACAATCAGTTGTTGATTCATGCCCAAAGGAGGGCAGACAGTGGTGATCATAAAATCAAGATGATGTTTGTATGACATGGTTATGATAAACAAAGACTGAATGAAACACAATTAATGGTAACAAAATTAATGACTATGACTGTCACAGCAAAAATGATAACTATGAAAATGATGACTACGACAACTAAATGGCGAGGGCAATATTACAATGATATGGGCAATAATACAATAGTGAGGGCAAAAAAACAATGATGGGGGCAATAATACAATGAAGAAGGCAATAATACAATGCTGAGGGCAATAATACAATGATAAGGGCAATAATACAATGATGAGGGCAATATGTGCAGTTATACAGTGAGAAAAATATCACAATGGTGATAGCAATAATGGAAATTATAGCAAAGTTCTACAGTAAAATTCATGATGGGAACAGCAAAATACTATGTGGCCATGAAACTAAGATAGTTGAAAAATCATTGCTGTGATGATGGCAATGATTATTGATTTATACATGTACACATGATTCCAATTTTCTTATCCTTCAAGATAAGAACTTGCATGTCACTTACCCCACTTTGTACTGATGGCAGGTTTGACTATTTTTTGAAGCATCACATTGATGGGATCGCAATTTGCTGTACTGGGCTGCACATGGACGAAGGCATGGCCAGAGCTCACAGTGAACAAAGAGCTGGAACTAAATGTAATGCCATGGGAAGATCACATACCACTGACATAATAATAGCAATTATTAAATTTTCAACCTCAAATACAAACATATTTCCAGTGTTCTGATTGGTTCACTCAATCCAAGTTATCAGCTCATTTACTGAATGACCTTATATGGAAAGTGTTCCCAAGCTGAAAAATTTGTACATTAGGCAAACAAATTGTACAAACTGTATGTCTTTCAAAAGTAAGTTTTATAATAAAGCTTTTCAAAACTGATAAGTTGGTATACCATATTTTGCCGTGTATAAGTTGACCTTTTAGCCAGAAATTCACATCTAAAAATTGCACCGTCTTATACACGGATCAAAACATGAAATTTTTTTAACACCCCTTAAAACTCTATAAAAACATTTAAAACCAGTATACTTGAAGCAAGAAAGAATTCTGTGATGACAAATAATTACATACTTCACTCACAGTGTAATTTGTGTGTTATTGGATTTTTTTTTCTATTTCTTTCTTAAATTTTTGTTACAAACTTAGATTTTTTGGTATTTTTATTTTGCAAAATAATGAGATCGATCTATACATGGGAACTCTAAAACTTGCACTTTTTTGGCTGCAAAATGGGGGATCAACTTATACACGGTGTCATCTTACATACGACAAAATACAGTAGCTAAACTCCAACTAAACAACAGGTATTTTAGCAAAAAATATTTTTCACTGTATATAAAAAATATACCCATCAATCTAAATATTTCACACGACTACTTGATGGAAATTTTAGCAGGCAGTAATATTATCCTAACCAAAGGAGAACAAATCATGGACAAACTTTTTTATAATTACAAAACAAGAGCCATTTTAGTTGACCAACAATCTGCTGAAACAAACACATGTACTGTACGAGTTCTCTATCTTTATATAAAAACATTATATAATCATGCATACACAGTAGCAATGATAATTATTTTAAATTTTATTATCATTCATTTTCAAAACTTGATTGATATAATTTCACTTACCTTAGACTTCCTAACAATCTCGATTTTCTCATGATGCTGTAAATTTGGTCTTCAAGGGCACGCTGTAACTTTTTCCGAGGAGAAGTCATCTGAAACAGTTTAGTTTAGTTAAAGTGCCCATAACCTTTCATTTTCTGTTTTCTTATCTAAAAGTATGTATCTTAAAAAGAACATTTCGCAAAAAAAATTTGATCGGAACAAAACAAGAATATTTTACCAGTTCTTAAAAACAATGAAAATCGCTGCCATTTTGGTACACCAAATGCCGAGTCAAGGTGACGTAGATCAAGGAACACTGCTCCTTGTACAGCAACAACAGTGAGGTGTTAAAGTGCCAAAAAGATGTATTGCAGAAGCTTGATTTTCGATATCTGTTTCTTATTACTATAATCATTATACGATCACTGCTACCACCTTAAATGTTATAAGCTTGCATTACTGATAAAAAATAATAGTAAACTAAAAAATAATAGTAAATAATTATATATTATTCACCAACCTGAATTTTTCCTTTTGCCTTGCTTGCATATGTGTCTTTACTGTCTGATGTGCTCTTTGACAAGAGAATAAAATGTATCGAAAGTGAATTAAAGTAATCCAGTTTTGATCAACTAATAGTGTTTGAGATGTAAGTTCTTCTTGATCAAAATACCATGGTTCCTCCCCTTGAACAGGGCTTTCCAAGGAAACTCAACCATCTACAAATGGGTTTCATAAAACTTTTCTAAGACAAGTTTTTTTTAATGTTTTGGTTTATGTTAGTTATAGCTAACTCCTGTTCATGTTAATTACATAGCTATTTTTTAAAGATACAACCTATTTAAAGAAATTGTTATATTTCTTTTGTTTTAAGTAATAAGATAACTAATGACAACAATAATAGAAAACTTACTTTAACTGTGAAATCCATTGATGAAAAGGGAACTTTCTGCATCGAAAAGCAAAAATGGTAGCAATAATTAACTTTTCATCATTGTCATTGTCACATTTATTTTCACCTTTCACCGATTATGTTTGCAAAATGTACAGATTTCAAAGTATTGAAATAGCTGAATTAATACTAAGTAGAGAATATAACTTTGTTTGAGAATCCTCCCCTCAACTTGTCCTTCACAAAGTCATAATTACAGAAGTCTGAAGATGTAATTAAGCCAAAATAACCCTAGCCAACATTACTAACCATGCTTTCTTCTACTTATTATTACACACAGACCTGTGAAAATGAGCATATAAGTCGGGGAATGCATGGTCTCCCAGTCTGTCGCCAAATCTCTGGAATACCCTCAATATTTGATAGTTGATGGGAGATTGGAGTGAGCAGCTGATATCTGCAAATCAAACCTTTGTCAGTTTTCTAAGGAATGGCCATAAAAAATTATTAGCAATACAGCCTACCCTTTTTAAAAACTACAAAATAGAGAAATGCGAGAAGCAACTATGAGCAAACCAGTTTCTTTTTCTAACTGTTAGTTGTCATGAGTAGTTAACAATGTGAACAATAGGTACCTGGTTGCAGCTAATATTCTAAAAAGCCTGACATAGCTTAGATCCAGCATCTGCGAGGGATGGACAAGCTAGAAGGACAAATAACATTGGTAAAATAATAGGTTACAGTAGAATAAAAACTATAGTAACTGCACAGGATACAATTTCTTGAGAGTGTCAGGTATTTTTTGATGGTATAGATCTTAAAATAGCCACTACATGCATGTTAATTTTGATCCTTCTGCTTAGTTTTAAAATTCAAAGCAGGAGGGAGTTCTGATGGCACCCATATGTATGTTATTTAAGCTGTACCCCTTTTCGAGTTACAGTACTGCAACAAGTTAGGTCACCATTTAAACCATTCAGTATTAATTTTTCTTACACCAACCCGAACATGATTTGTACTGATTTACCATGTAAAAAATACAATAAAACTACATAAAACTTTATCGAGTTTAATATATTGATCATAGTAATGATCAAGGTGTGTCAGCTACTTTAATAAGCCAAGTGATTGAAAAAAAAAATAAAATTGAGCAAAAGCAAGCTGACTATAGTTTTTTAAAACCCACTCAATAATTTTCGCACAATCTCATTGGATAAAACGCATCACATGGTACAAAATTGGTAGTAGGTTATCAGCAAATATACCCCTTCCAATTGATAACTGCCTGCGATTATATCGGCCATTTTTAACTAAAAGAACAAACATTATTTTCCAAATTTTTAACAAGTTTAAATTGACAGACAAGGAAATTAATTGTTTTGCCGAGTCTAACAATTGAAGATTTGGTTTCAAATACAAGGCCTGATAGTGCAAAAAAGTCAATAAAGTACACCACAAACGAATTTGAAGGTAAAAAGAGCTGTGAGTCCACTTTCGTTAAACAACAGCTTCAATAACAAGCTTTACTATTAAACTTATCAAGTCTCTAAAAATCTGTAAAATATCTTAAGCTTAAAACTGAGAGTTTACATTCCATCCCACTTCAGTTAGGTGAGGAAGAGAGAAATTTTCATCACTGCAGTTGGACACAAAGTTTTTTTTCGAAGAAAAAATACAATCAGGGTCAAAAATCAAAGTTTTCAATTTAATGTAACATATGCAATTTGACTTTCAAGTATATGTTCACTGTTGTATTATTCAAATTTGACTTCCATCATATTGACATTCAACATTCATGACAACTTTTTCACAGCAACTTGCTACTTTTTGCTGTTCGACTTGTACGTGTTCGCTGTTGTAGTTTTCAAATTTGATATCCGACATTTTGACATTCAACATTCTACTTTACGGTGTTGGACTTCCAACCGCAATCCAGCTAATTAATCAAGGCTGTGGATAGTATTGTTGACACACTTGACAAATTGATGGACTTGGGTGACATTTCAAGTGATTATCAAACAGTGATGTGCAAGTTAGATTATGTACAAAGAATAGTTCATTAGTTGTCAATGTCAACCTTGATCTCAACAAATCTGTCTCTGAGATGGTTGAAGCTACATATACAATGATGTCAGATATTGATAATTGTAACCAGGCACACAGTTAAGGATATAAAGGGCCAGTGAATAGAAATGGCAGGCGTGGATGCCCTTTATATGAAATAAGTGAGGAACAACTTTCATTTTTACTTCATCAAGAATTCAATTCAAGTGATATTAGCCAGCTACTTGGAGTAAGTGTTGAAACAGTTAAAGGAAGGATGTCATCCTATGGACTGAGTGTATCAGGTAAAAGATTGAACTGAAAGATAAATTGCTCATTTACTAATACATTACCGCAGGCTTATGCATCTGTCAGTGGCTGCTCCAAGGGCCGGGGGCTCCTTGGGCCAACAACAAGGTAGTAAAATACTTTGAAATTTAATATTCGTGATTTATCTGGTGGGTGGGAAAACCTTTATTTTCAAAGTCCCCTGGCCTGGCTAAAGTTTTCCATGGCTATACAATCTTTCTTCTTTTCGCTGTATCCTTTAGTGCGTTTTTTGCACCAGAAATAAAATAAAGCATTTTTCCAAACTGCAGGGTAAATTAATGTTAGCATCCAACCCTTGTGTAATAACCCACATATCTCTATGATTAGCCAGGGGGAGGGGGTAACCCCAATGGGGAAGCTCCAGAAAAGTGCATTACAAGACTCAAGAGTTAATTTATGAAACTAATTTCAAAATCTATACCATTTGCTAATGATTGAACGTATCACCTGATACACTCAGTCCATAGGATGACATCCTTCTTTTAACTGTTTCAACACTAACTCCAAGTAGCTAGCTAATATCACTTGAATTGAAGCCGTAATGAAGTAAAAATGAAAGTTGTTCCTCACTTACTTCATATGAAGAGTGTCCCCCGACTTTCCATTTCTATTCACCGGTGCTTCAACAACAACAACAACAATGCTTTATTTCACATTTCACTGTTACATTTTTTTGATACATACATACATGTATATATGTATATATATATTTTCAAAATAACCTCCCAAGAGTGTAGATCTTTACCAGAGTGAATTAATAAATAAACAATTAACTGGCTAAAACAC
>JAOBRD020572128.1:0-33208 GCA_027575215.2 Hydrozoanthus sils | reverse complement strand
TTGCTATAGCAACGGGTCGGATCAGATGGGTTAACATATAGACAAACATTTTAGTGCTTAAAGCTCACAACTGGATGGTCACCTTGTCATAATAAGTTATAGAAAACGTTTTAGTGAGACCTAAACATAACTTGTCATATACAGTTTGGTAATTTAGCAAAAACCCTAGGGAGCCACCTTAATTACCTAGAAAACTGTTAACTAGGTTTCAACATTTTTTGTCAATTCTTGTGTTGTTCATAGTTGGGAAAATATGTTATAACTGAATTGACCAATACCGGTCTACAGAAAAGTTTAAAAGAGTGTGTGGATAGGCATGCACCAGTGAAATCGAAACGAGTTCGTTTTTATTCAAAGCGCCTTGGATAAACTCAAACCTAAAAAAGCTAATGCACGAAAGAGATGTCCTTAAAATAATAGCAATTCGTTCTAAAGACCCTAGAGGACCCTGGCAAGTATTCAAAAGACATCGAAATTTTGTCAATTCTCAAGTACCTTTAAAAATAGCTGTAAAAAATATTTCGATTCCAATAGACATGGCATATGTGGAAAGCAGGCTTTAACTTTTTACATTTTAACTAAGTTGTAGGATACTATATTACTATTATAAAAAACGTATATATTTCTGTAATATTTAACAAGACCTGATGTTTCTACCGTGTATAATAAACAAAGTTACAAGATTTAAAGTAGCGTGGAGACGTACAAGAGTTGTGGCGTAAATGGCTGCTTTTGTTTTGGTGGGGTCCATACGCTTTATACCAGTTAGCAATGAATGCAAAAACCAGTTGTTCAAAAAAGGATTGGGAAAGCCGAATTCCTTGTTTAAAATGCCAATTATTTTAAGACAGCGAACGGAAGGTTTTAGATTTCTGACTAGTAATGCTGCATATTGTAATAAGTGCTGTTGTTGAATGGGCATTGGACAATATCCCATAAACAGCGCATATATGTGTCGATGTGTCTCATATGGGGCATCAACGAAAAGTGCATCCCCTGAAAAATAAAAAATCAATTGCCTACCTAATAAACACCCCTCCACCCAACATGTATACTCAAAACGCTTAATAAACTCCCCTCCACCTTCCATTTTAGTAAGGGTGCCTAAAAAACACCCTCCACCCCACATTTGCAATAAAGCTACCTAACAAACGCCCCACATTTGTATACAGCCATTTAGTTGAAGCTCACAGAGAAATTCAAGTTTTCCATGTTTCTTCTGAATCTGAGATTCTCAGACGGATAACGGCTTTATTAAGGTTACAGAACATAAGAAATAATATTTAATTAGTTTTATTTTTTTATGTAATTGGAAAATAGAATACAATTGCTATTTGTCATGTAAATGTGATTTCCTTATTTTCAAAACTTTCCACGATTTCTTCAAACTCATTTTTATCATGAAATTATTCCCAGAAACATTTCTATTAACAGCATTTACACAGTGAGATAGTGAGAAAAAGGACAACGTTTTTTAGTCTATAAAACATGTTTTGTTCATGTCTCTGAACATCTTCAGTTGTAACTCAGTGGGACAAAATTTACATACACTGTTTAGCTGCGGTAATCAATTAAGGTGGTATGGGACCCTAGATCAACGAAAAATTGCAAATTTATCGATTTTTTTGCTTTTGCCCAGCTCATCCTCTTTAACCATTGATAATTTATACAACTTTTTTCCCACTTTTTTCATCACTTGGCAGAATAAACAACAGTAACAAACATCATTCGCTTGGTCGCCATGGCAATGAGTTTGTCTATGCCTGGTTTTTTTTTTTGCAGTTTTGACCCCCATAAATCTTGTTTGTTTGTTTTGGTTCATGTATTGTTCTTAGAGAGTCTGGGGAAGAGTAGCCTCAGTTTGGTGCATTTCTCATGCCATTGTTCAATGTTGCTTCAAAATGTTTTGGTTTGAGAGCGCAGAAGTTTGAAGGTTTTGTCTTCAGAATGTCTAAGGAAAAATGTTTGCTTCTTCAAAGCACAGAAAACAAAAGCTTAATGGGAACCGATTTACAACAGATGCCAAGCAGTTGAAAAAAACAACAGAAAATAGTTCCGAAGCAGGTCCATTAGCGACTATGACTTCAACAAGTGATGAGAATCAGTTGCAACAACAACAGCTGCCAAAGTCTGCCTGGGCCCAAAAACTTAGTGGAAATAACCTTTGGGCCGAAAATGAAGCAGAAAATCAGTCACACATTTTCAAAGCAGGTATAACTGGCTTCAGACTTTGTGACATGGAAATTTTTGGCGAAACTTTCACGCATCTGCGATGCGGTGAATGTGGGAATTTTACACTGACACTGATGGAAAAAGAGATGAAATGAAATGGTTGTGCATCATATTTTCGTATATTCTGTGAGACCTGTAGCTGGAAACATTGTTTTGATAGATCAAAACGGCAAAAGCAAAAGGTTTGAAGTTAACAAACGTATTGTTTATAGATGAGAACACTGGCAAAGGTGATAGTGGTGCAAAAAATTTTGTGTAGTTGATGAAAGTAACATAGTTAACTGTGGTGTTTCCTGCGATGGAACGTGGCAGCGGAGGGGTTTTTCCTCCCTTAATGGCTGTGTAGCTGTAGTCTCCATAGAAACAGGAAAAGTATTAGATGTTGCAAAGATGCAAGGAATATACTGTGCATGATCACCTAGACAAGAATGGGGAAGAGTTCTCAAGGTGGAGGAAAGACCACAATAACTGTCAACCAAACTTCAAGGGTTCTGCACCTGCTATGGAACCCGATGGTGCTGATAGAATACTCAAAAGGTCAAAGACAAACAATAATTCGAGACATACTGAATTTTATGGTGATGGGGACAGCAAAAGCTTCCTACGGGTCAAAGACACGTACAAAGATGATGGTATCGAAATCAATAAGCAAGAGTGCATAGGTCATTTACAGAAACATGTTGGAACAGCCCTCTGAAAACTAAAAAAAGAAATTCAAGGTTTTGGGGAAAGGTAAGCTGACAAATGGTATAGTAGACAAACTACAAAATTACTATGGTCTAGCTATTAGGTCAAATGTTGGAAATCTATCAGCATTGAAAAAAGTTGTTCATGCAAGTCTTTTTCACTGTGCATTGAGTGACGAACGGCCTTTACATGACCACTGCCCTACTGGTAGTGATAGCTGGTGTGGTTACCAGCAGTACAAAGCAAACAATGACAAGGAAAAACCTTACAAACATGGGCCTGAATTTCCTTTACCAGTTACAACAAAAGTGAAGCCCGAGTATGAACGCCAAAGTGCAGATTCTCTTTTGAACAAATGCTTGCATGGAAAAACTCAGAATCAGAACAAGACACTGGACTGATATGGCAAAGGCTTCCAATAGAAATTTATGTTTGTGGCAAACTTTTGAAATTAGGCTTGTATGATGCTGTTGCCAATTTCAATATTGGATCAACAACAGCTGTTAAACTGCACGAATCATTAGGAATCTCTCCTGGAAAATACACATGAGCAGCTGAGACTGACAAGCTTGTAGTTCATTTTATGCATCCAACACCTTTCATCAATATCTGAAAGTTTGGTGAGATTGCATTAAAATTTTTTTGCAAATTCTTTGCCACAGTAAGGATGAGGAACAACATCGGGTGAAAACAATCCCCATGGAAATTCGAAAAAAGATATCCCAATCATTCCAACAAATGCTTTACATGACTGATATATCCACTGAGAAGCACAAATGGTAGCAAGTTATACTAATTCATGATACATTAATTAACGATTGTCTTGAAGGCTTTTACTGAATAAAATAGATACCAGTTCATACTGATCTTCACCAAAATTGTAATTTGCAAATTGTTATTTACAGGAGTGGTAGTAACAGCAAGCCCGGCAGTCTGGAGGAAGCATTCAAATCTTGCAATGCTGTGCTGTATTCAAACATCAATGCAATCTTCAGGCTCCTTCTGATCACCACAGTGACATGTGCCAGTGTGGAGAGGAGCAACTCGTCAATGCGTTCAGTGAAGAACGACTTTGGGAGCACCATGGGCGAGAAGAGGCTCAATGCCCTTCTGCTGCTCTTTGTCCAACTGACTACAACGAATTTGCCCTGTTGAGAAGCCGCTCTTTCTTCTTAACAAGCCAATCTCCGGACATGATCATGTTCAGATAAACTATTCAGACAAGAAAAATTTTGAATACCCGTTCTTAGAAGGCAAAGTAGAATATGTCTATCTGCTTTTCCATTTATAAGCCATTCAATAATGTATAAATAAAAGCTTAATAGAGTATGCACAATTAGTAACTCTTTACCAAAAATGTATCTTGAAAATTATTACACAAAAAAAGGGCAATCATACATATTAAAACTGTTAATAACAGTAAGATAAATATCATGACCATTTTTGCACTAAGTAGTTTTTTGTGCCACTTTATTTCTTTGACGACGAGCTCACACTTACATAGTATCCTTTAGGGTGATCTCATAGGACACATGCAGATTGTTAAACAACAATTTTGTCTCTAACATAGGTCGCTCGTGTAAAGTTGATTACGCTGAGCTGCCAAAGAAAACATTCAAGGGGTTGGGCATACCTTTTTTATATGCCATTATATTCAGTGAGAGAGGGCAGCATTAAAAAATACAGTGTGTAAGAAAAGTACCAGGATGCGGTTTTATAAAATGTTTGATGAAGAGTGTGTGCTCGAGAAGTTTCCTGGAGTGAAGTGGGAAGCCTTCTTCAATGGTGACGAGGAAGTATAGGGGCACTCAGGTAAAGATAGTCCAGAGGAGATGCTGGATATGGCATCTGCTGCCTACAACAACACCCAAAGGCCCACAAGCCGGTCAGTCATAGAAATCAGTGAAGGAGAAGGCCAGGCCACCCGAGAGCTGGAACTGATCTGGTGGCCTAACCTTTATCCATCAGATCACGGAAAACTCTTCATCTGCTTTTTTATAAGAAAACAAAAAAGTAAAAAAAAATTGAGACAGACTACAAGCTTTTTGTGATATTAAATAATAGTAAATTATTATTCTTAAAGTTCCTATAAAATTAATTTTTTACTCTTTAGATGCAAAATAAAAACTTCTAGTAATATATATTTTAAAAAATAAGACTATTTCTCACAGTTCCTGTTATGTTTTGAAGTTTGAAACGTGCAAATGAGACAGTTTCGGGCTCCCGTCCATTTTGTTTGAGCTATCTGAGTCCCGTTATGAGGTCCTGGTGTGATGACGATGTAGCACGAGACAGTTGCCAAGCAAAAAGCTGTAAGCACACGAAATTCGATATGTTTTTTGTTACTTTTATACTTTACTTTAGGAGAGATTCAACTTTAAGTGTTTGTTTTATGCTTCTTCCTGCAAAACACTTACATAACATTTTTTTCTGATCGACCATCTAATATTTATCTAAAAAAATGCAGAATATTGAAAGAGCTAAAAAACACTAATGCTTACTGCTACATCACAGGTTACCAGTTCCCGGCCTGCTCAGTCGAACCCAAATTTCTTAAATGTGGAACTTTTTTCGGTTTTTTCGATTCTGAGTTCATAGATGACAATAGTTTCAATCTAAAAAATTATAGAGACTTTAACATTTTGGTGATTTGAAAATTGATTCTTAAAGTATTCTAAATTCTTTATGTGGTTTAAATAGAACCAAAATAACCCCAAAGTGTTCAGCTATTATTCAGTTTGCACTTATTGGATCCACACGAGATGGTAAAATTAATAGCCAACATAGTGTGAAGTGCTTAGTTGGCTATTTGCAATCTGATATCCAACAAGCGTGAATGGAACAATTTTCTTAAGTTTCTTGAATTAGTATGAGCCAAATTGTATACAGAACCATATTTTTCAGCTTTGCAACTCTACTCGGTTTCCATAATAGTAGTCAACACTTATGTCAGGAAAAAGTCACATTTTTTTCCATAAAAATAACTTTAGGCTCCATGGAAGCTCCATTTGTTCAAGTTTTACAATCCAGCGTTTTTTTTTAAAAAAAAAAAATGAAATTCCCGACAGCAACAATTAATTAAATGCCATGTGGTCAATTTATTTTCCTTAGCAATGGAAATTTACAAATTGTTACTTGTGGCTGCTATGAGGTTTTTTTTATCTTTGGCTGCAAAAAGACCCCAAAATTTTGTTTCCAGGCTCCCAAACTCTCCAGAATAGGCCCAAGGCCCATATTCAGTGGCCGTGGTGCAATTTGCCTGGTTATTGTCCAAAGTTGCGATTTTTTGTTGTGTTGGCTTATTGACTTCGTGTGCAGTTTTCATATATATTTTTGATCGTTATTCTTCTGGAGACAACTAAAACAGGAAAGCGAAAGTTTCGATCAATGAGAAGAAAGAAAAGAAAGGGGTTTTGTGTCACTAAAAGCACAAATAAGCGGCAAAAGCTTAGTTCAGTGGAAGAAAACCAAGATGGCATCCCTACCAGTCAACAGGTGGCAAACATCAGTGAGTGGGTGAGTGAAGATGTTGCAAGCGGACTTAAATTGCAAAGTTATCGAGTAAATGTATTGCCATGGCTGCTATTTGCAGTAACTTGTGAAAACCACAGTCAAAGCTGAGACTTTTTCAATGGAAAACTCAGCGAGAAGGACTAGCTAAATCTCTTTTCCTTCGATGCTCAATATGTAAACATGAAATAGAGCTTAAAATGAGTCAATGACTTGGTGGCATTGGAGGTGGCGCTAATGAATAAACAGAAGGGCCAAGATGGCCTCTCATAAGTTGGGTCAAGCAGGACTGCAAGATTTCTGTGCAAGATTGAATTTTCCTCCTTCTGTCACTAAAAAATCTTTTAATTAGCACTTGATACAGACTAACAAAGCAGCTGTAAAGCATGCAGGTAGCCAGATGCAAGTTGCCAAAAGGCTATATTTGATATAATAAAAAAGAACCTAAGAATATTGCAAATGAGAATGGAACAGAAATTGCAGAGGTAGCTGTAACAGTAGATGGAACTTGGCAAAAAAAGAGGCCATTCATCCAAGATTGGAGTCGTTTTCATCTTGTCTGTAGTCACAGGAGAAGAACTCGATTACAGAATTAAGTCCCTTGTGTGCTTTGAGTGTCGAGCTCATACAAGAAATGGAAAGCATCCCATTCCTTTTGCCAAGTTTACCATTTTTCAAGTTCTGAGAACATGGAGGCTTGAGCCGCAGTCGATACGTTCAGTAGAAGTATTGAAAAACTAAATCTTAAGTATAACACATATTTTGTCGGTGATGGAGACAGAAGCTATGAAGTTAAAATATGGAGACAAGTATGTGGTAGTGAAAGAAGAATGTGTGGGCCATGTCCAGAAAAGAATGGGCACAGCCTTTGAGAAAATACAAGAAAGATATAAAAGGCAAAAAACCGACAGATGAAAAGGATGTGGAGGAAAGGGAAAGATCACAAGTTATTGACAAAATCCAAAACTATTATGGCAAAGCCATAAGTGAAAATTTCTGAAACCTCGATGGAACGAAAAAAAGCATCAGTGGCATTAATGTCATATGATTGAAAACAATGATTTATCATTGGAAGAACAGCATAAGTACTTCCCAAAAGATGGGAACACATTGTGTAAGTTCTGGGCAGATTGAGAACATAACACCAGTACTTACGACAACACCATGCGTCTTCTGGAAGTGTCTATGAAAGAGCTTAAACCAATTTTTAAACGTCTCACTAATGATGAACTTCTAATAAGATACCTCAGGGTCCTCACACAAAACCAAAACGAAAGTGTGAATGCCCAGTTGAGGTCTCGTTCGAAAACAACTTTCACCTGGCTCAGAAAAGTGCAAACTGCTGTTTGTGAGACAGTGAATGTTTTCAACACTGGAGCTGCCAACAAAGCATTAATAATGGAATTAAGTGGCGTAAACCAAGGAGAGAACACATTGAAGGCTCTACGAAAACAAGACAAAAGAAGAATCAAAAAGACAGCCCAGAAAGTTTCCCAAAAATATATTAAGCAGAGAAAAAATCTGCAATCCAAGAAAAAAGCAAAGGGAGAGAAATTATATTCATCTGGAGCTTTCGGGCTAAGTTCATCGACTTTGACAAAGATAAAGGCAAACGACTACGAAATTGACAACTTGTTTACTGAAGATAAACCTGTCGAAAATTTCAAAATAGAAAGCTTTCAGAGGTTTTCGGATTGAAACCCAGAATAATTAATGAGATAAAACTTATTTCGGCCATTTACGATGCGTCATTTTTAACCAATAAGGGATGAGTTAATTGCTCCATTAAGGATCTGAACTACTCTCCATACATATCAAAACGCTTAGCTTAACTAGTTCGAAATAAGTTACAGTAAACCAAAAACATAACCGAAACATTAGATTTTAATAAAGAAAAATTTATCCGGTTTTATACATTTAGTAAGAGTTTCGTATATATCACGCACTTACCTTCACTTTTATAACATATCTTTCGCGTTATTTTCTCAACTTACGTAAAGCTTTAACAAAAACGAAAAATACAACAATTGAACTTCTTAGGAAAACCTGAGGTTGTATTAAAAAAGGGACAGAAATACAAAATCACCAAAAACAGTGTGGATTTGTCTTCCACTAGCAAGCAAAATCCTACCAGTCAGGAAATATGTGAGATTACTTTTGTTAGTCCTGAAGTTGAAGTTGTTGCCACTTCAAGATAACATGGGCTTCAGCATTGAAAGTAATGGAAACTGTGTGAAAACTGCTTCATATGTGCTGATTGAAGCCTTAATATTTATAAATAAGTATGTTGTTAATTTCCACCAATGGAATTCAAAAATTATTTAAGATGTTTAATTTCCCCAGAGACTTAAGGTTTTTCATACTTAGTTTTTGTAACAAAAAAATTCAAAATCTAAGAGCAATACTCCTCAATTCAGCTTTTTGTACATTTGCAGTGCTGTGGCACCTACATCTTTTCAATTTTTTTTATCAATTTGTGCAATTTTTTCACATATTTTACAAGTCACATAATGCATTTTTTAGTATTTTCCAAAACCAAAGTCAGTTGCTACAGAAACAGTGTATTTTTGCCTGTGCGATGCCGATTAACACAAACCTAATTTTTTTCAGTCATGGTATAGCTAAAGTTAGTTTTAGTATTTCTAGAAAGTTTCATTAATGTCTTTTACATAGCTTGTTGAAATAAGTTTGCCACAAGATTAAAACATTTTAGTTTTGTTCGGTTGCTATGGTTACTAATGTGTACGCCTTTTCAAAACCGACTTTGTTTTAATTTCTAATTGGTGGCCAAGTTTCATTGAGTTTGGTTAAAACCTCTAATAAAAAATATATGGGTGTTTTCAATTCGGGAGCTTATAAGCGTTAACTACTTCCTTAATATAATTATTATGATGAAATCAGTATATGACGTAACGACAATGATTGAAAAAGAAAAAACTTGATCTTAATATTTTCTGTTAAGTATAGTTTTAATACTTATGATCTTATAAAAAAAACATGTAGCTGTAGGTTGTTTCCCCCTAAAAAGAGGTACAGTAAAAACCTGCCAAATTAGTAACTGCAAGAAATGACCCAAGACTAAACAACCACCAAAACTTCAGTTGCAGGGTTGGAGGGCAAATTGTGATATCCAGGTAGTTATTATTATGCATTCTGTAAACACAAACACGAATCCACATAAGGCTATCAAAAAGGGGGTCATGAAAACACTTGGAGAGAGAGATTATGCTACACAAGAGAAATTCATCACTTGCTTTCACAAAAGCTCCATAGCTCGACCTGGAACATAACTCCTGTCAGTCTTAAAGGCTCGCGCAAAGTTCGTATCAAAGATAACGAAAGTGAAGGTGATTCTTGTACAAGCCATTTATTACTTGATGTTTACGCAAACCGTGATCAAATGAATATGAACTTTGTTCAGTTTGCTTAGAATAAAAAGTTGTAAACAATAAGTTTATGAGTTTGCTAGAGAACGTTTCTAGAATATTTCCAAACTATTCTTCTAACCCAAAAGGAGAAAAATCTTAGTTCGTATAGCAGGTATCAACTTCTTAGATACAAGCTATGCGAGTTAACTCGGAATAATGCTTGGGGTGATCAAGAGCCCTCAGATGAGATGTTAATAAATACTTGGAAAGATTTTTTGCAGACTTTTTATGTCCAGTCTGGTGTTTTTCACTGGTTTGATAGGTTACAAATTGTTACATGCACGTGCCCTCCACAAAATCAACGCGCCATGTGTACCATTGTCATGACACTCAGAAAACTCAAGACAGTACTGCCTTCACTAAAACCATCAGTGAAGATGATGCTTAAAAGCGGGCTTGTGTATCGACTTATATGTCCAAGCTGTTCTGCGTGCTATGTTAGCGAGACCAGCCAACATTTCAAGTCTCACTTCAAGGGGCACACCCAGAGAACAGGTCCAATGAAGTCCCATCAGTCCCAGTGTAGCACCACCATTACTGAAGAGAACGTGGACATTCTCCAAACATCATCACGCGGAGAATACTACCTACTGACACTTGAAGCCCTTACATCTGAGAGCTTAAGCCCCAGATTAACACCAGGGATGAGTACAAGAGGAGGGAACTTATGATTAAGTTGTAGTCATGGTTTCATGATCGCTAATCAACACCTTAGTTTATTGGTTATGTATAATGCACATTGTATATATTAACTCATAAGAAGTTTATTTTCACTCAACACAAGCCTGAATATGACTGCAAAGTCTAAAATGTTTGTGAATTAGTGAAGAATTAGCCATCATGTTGGCTCCATTTGTCAATAGAATATTTGTCGTAATTTAATTTTTACTAACTTCTTTATTTTTTATTGTTTATATAAACATCAACAGACTGAAACACTCTTTAAACGCGAATTAATTTTGAAAAATAATTTTAGACGAAGGTTTTCCCATAATGAAAGATATAAAATACTCAAAAACAAGGCAAAGACTTGGGATTTTTTCTATTTTATATTTTATCACAACCGACAGACCCTTCAATTTTTGAAAAAAGTCTGTGGTACCGGAAATTAAGTTAGTCTGGCCTAAACACATAAAAAAATCCATTTTTGACCACTTACACCTTACATAACTATTTTTTTTCTCTTGTTTTTATGACTTCCGAGGAAAGAAGTTCTAAGATGAACGGTAGTGATAGACTCGATGTCAACACAACAAACCAAACACTTCCTGGTCCTTCCCCAGCGTACCTATTTTTTCTGTCCTCAGGACTTCCAAGGAAAGAAGTTCTAAGATGAACGATAGTGACAGACTCGATGTTAACACAACGAACCAAACACTCTCTGGTCCTTCCCCAGGTTGCCTATTTTTTTCCCTTGTCTTTAGGACTTCTGAGGAAAGAAGTTCTAAAACGAACGGTAGTGATAGACTCGATATTAACACAACAAACCAAACACTCGCTGATTGTTCCCCAGCAGACCTATTTTATTCTCTTGTCTTTATGACTTCCGAGGATAGAAGTTCCAAGATGAACAGTAGTGATACACTCATGTTAACACAACAAACCAAACACTTGCTGGTCGTTCCCCAGCAGACCTATTTTTTTCTCTTGTCTTCACGACTTCCAAGGAAAGAAGTTCTAAGATGAAAAGTAGAGATGGGCTCTATTAACACAACAAACCAAACACTTGCTAGTCCTTTCCCATCGTAACTATTTTTTTCTCTTGTATTCAGGACTTCCGAGGAAAGAAGTTCCAGGAAGAACGGTAGTGATGGACTCAATGACCCAAGAGTGCAAAGGTAGCACACACAAGCGCCTGTGTTTGTGACAAGCAGCAATTCAAATCCTTCCAGGCATGTTCCCAAACAAGATGAAGTCATCACTATACTTAGCAAGCTGCTTGATGCCAAGAAGGAGTGGAGTCACCTGATGAACAGGCTGGAGGCCATGAAAGAGGCGAACACAAAAAAATATTTCCTGCCAAATGCAACTGCAAGACAACTTCGTTAAACCCCTTAAAGACAAATCAAGTTAAGAAATACAATCTTGGTCTTAATGTACAATCAGGTTTGATTAAGGCTAAGGTTTTCACTTGAATTCCTTTACAATAGACGTTCCACTAACCTTGTTTATATTCACTTGAATTCCTTTGAATAGACATTCAACTATCTTGGTTATATTCCCTGTACGCAATTTTGAAAATTAATCTCTTGAAGATGATGGCAGAATGCCATCGTTAGTCACTAGTTAACATTTTGGAACCCGTTCAAAAAGACCTTTGTGACAAAAGACAACACTTTCATCTAGCTATGATTTACGGGAAATCTGAAGACCATTGAATATTGTTTTTCCTACTTTAACAGTGAACTTGACAACGGACAATATGAACCACAACATTTACCGGAATTTGCCAGAGACAGGCTCTTTAGTCAGTGTCATGCAGGTTATTACTTATTAAAAGAAACTCAGAAAGTGAATAACAAAACAAAAGATCGAGAAGAAACAATTTGTATTATGATAAAATAAAGCAAGAAGCAAACGAATCATGGTCAACGAGAGAAAAAGGTCTGAGACAAATTTTTATTAACGAAGCTTTCAAGCTAAAACATCCAAACTGACAAAATCACCATTAAAAGAGCTCAATGAGTTTGCAAGCCCAAGCAACAAAATTCAACAATTACAAAGTGAAGGAAAACACCGTGAAGAACGAGAAGGACTTGAAGGGCACAAATGTCATGTTTGAAAATAATTCTTACAAAAATACTGGCAAAGAGAAAAGAATTATTACCAAAGATGCACCACGAATGCAAGATTTCTTGAGATGACAACCTGAATGTTTACCCAGACTGCTGTTTACCAGGACACAAGAATCCCATGAGACGATCACTGTTTTCGCCCCTTCTTCTACGGGCTGAGGACACCATCATAGGTAGATGACTTTACTTTCACAATTGTGTCAAACATGTGATCACAATATCTACAAAAATATGCTGTAAAAAGTGAACCAACATCACTTTCACCAAAAAAGGTATTATTCTGCATTCCAAAAATCCATTTAGTGTGGATCTGAGCCGAGGTTATCTGCATAGTTTCAATCTCTTTTACATTAACTGCTTCTGAACCCTTTGTGAGTGAAGCAATAAGAAGTTCCACCCCAACACCAGCATCAATGTCATTTTGAAGTATAAAGCCTCAACCAGCATCTTATCTCTTGCATTCGTACTTTGAATTGCCTACTATTGTTCCATTTTAGAATAAGAGGGGTTTTTTTACGTTTTAACTTTATCTTGTAAATTAATTGGGTTCCAGTATCTTGTAATTTTTTAAGGCTGCACCATCTTCAATGTGCAGTGCTCTAACATTTTTTAACTACATCTTTAATTTGAGACTATTTGAATTTGCATCTACTTGCCCTTGATCACTAATCAAACTTATTTTCTTCAGTTTCATGATATACTAGATACGTATTAGAAATGTAAAGTAACGCCGTATCTACAGCTTTAGCATTGCATGTTTTCCTCGCCACGTTGTAAGAAATCATGTCTGGAATCAAAAAGTCTTGTGGAACTATAGTTCACATTACACCGAGTCAAACCCAAAGTTATTTCTCTAAATTGAAAAACATAAAGTGTGGGGGCAACAAGCCTTACAGAAATTTAACTAGAAAGCCTTTTTCGCACCACTTAAGATGACCCTGAAGTTAAATGGTTTGGTTAGATTTTATGGGCCAAAGAGAGGGTTGAAGACCAGATTATCCCAAAAAGGAGAGCATACCACTAACAAAAGCCGAAAATTATAACAATGCAAAAATTAAAATACCAAAATAGAAATGTGATCTAAAAGAAAAGGTTATAATTTTAAATAAATACGGTGTGTGAAGAGCATTGTCTAAAAGGATGGTATTGTTTCGGCAAGGGTTTCCGTGATTAAGATCAATCTTATGTCTGTTGTCCTAGGCTGTCAAAATATTCAAAAAGACAACTTTTAACTTTTGCAGTTTTTAAAATCAATCTTACGATTCATTGTTCCAAAAATATTTAACCAAAGACAGTATTTAATATTTTGTACTTCTTATGCCTGGTTTCGATTCCCCAATTCTAAAATGTTAATGCCAAATTGCAGGGCAGGAAGCCCTAAAAGAAGCAAAATCAATGGAAATGACTACAGTCGAAAATCTCAGTACGGACACCTGTCTCATACCGACAGTTTCCTATGTACTGACAAAATACTAATTAGAAGCTGATACAACTTTCCTCAAAAAAAACAAATCTTAACATGACTGACTTATAATTGACACCAGGACTTCATCTTTTTTAATAGTTACTTCATGTTAAAGGACCGACCACATAAGCAAATTCATGAATGCGCAATGGGAAGTCCTGTAAGCCCTATAGTGGCAAACCTTTGTATTGAAGAATTTGAATCTTCTGCTATAGCCAGATCTGAAACTCCTCCCAAAATCTGGAAACGTTTAGCTGATAACAGTTTCCTTATACAAACAAATGCAATATGAAGCATCAATATCATTAAAAACCTTGCCCTTTCCTTGAGTCATGTAAGAAGAAGGACTCAAGGACTTTAAAGATTGTCCAAAAGAGATAGAGGAAGGACTCAAGGACTTAAAAAATTGTCCTAAAAAGATGGAAGCAGCATAAGCAGTGAGAAGGGAGTTCTTGTTACATTCGATGCCACCACCAGCCATTGGGCTAAGCTGAAGTACCCACTCTTGTTCTTTGAAGAGGTACATGTACAGTTGATCTGTTATCCTAAACTTGGTCACGTAAACTGGCCATTAAGATTACGTTATTGCATCTAAAGCCACCAAATTGTGAACTTGTACTTTAGAAAAGTACAATTCCTCGAACTAATTTCTTCCCCAAAGCGAACCGATGTGACTTAATTTATGCACATATGACTAATAAGCAAGAAGCTGAAATAAATTACCACCAACCTCGATGACTGAATTGAAACTATGGCCAAGAAATGGGCATTTATCACACTAAAAGACCATAAAGAAAACGTTACCTACATTATCCATCAAGCCTGAACACAGATGTAAAAATGGCAATGTGGATATATTTTACTGTATTTCTGAATCCAAAAAAATTACCCCCAACCATCAAACTTATAAAAAAAGGATGCCAACCAATTATGAATGTGTGAATGCACTTGGCGTTTGTGTATTGTAAGTACAGGAGATGAAGGATAAATGAAGCGGAATGGTCAGTTATGCCAAGAAAGATCATTGCAAGCTCACTGAATGAAGAACTATGACGAGTGGTGGAAGGATTAGAATCAACAAAGCCTTTGACTCAAAAAATAATCGCCCTTTTGGGAAAGAGCCTTCTTTCTCAGGAATTTCTGGAGGGTACAAATCCGGCCACGTTGCAATTGGGTAACTCCTGTTTGTTTGTTGCTGTTTCATTTGTTTTGTCATTTCGTTAATTTTTTTTAACCATCAACAGATACTTTGTCAATTTGTATAATAATATTTTTTATTAATCCAGTATAGGTGGCAGAAAAATCGTCTCTTTGAAAATTGCAGTATATTTCCTAACCTTTATGAACAATATTTCTAATATCTACGTACCAATCAGGCTTAACACCAGTACTGTAAGTAGGCACATAATGGGACACACTGCATTGCATTTTCTCTTTTATTACCTTAATTTCTAAAAACATATATTGGCAATGTTCCATTTCAACGAAAGTCTACGAAGAGAGGCAAAAAAGAGAAAGGATTACTTGCAAGTGGCTTACTCTAAATAAAAGTTTGGTGAAGAGGTTGTCAGAAAAATCTGAGTAGCTCCAACTTACAGCAAGTGTCACACTTTGCCTAGAAAGAACATTATTAAGTCTACACTATCCATATGCACACCTTGCTTAAAACTGACCAAGTGTCGGCTATTAACTGTTACTGATTGTCTCTGTTACAGAACCCAAACTGTAGTCCATTTTAACAAAAGTTGACAGTATATGTATACTTAATTTTCCCTCTAAGTTCTAGGCATGACAGGATGGTTTGAACTATCAGAAAGTACAGATTATGTTTACAATTGGCTGATAACAAGCGCACTTATTCATTGGTAAGTGTAACAATCATTGCATTTCTTATGCTGGGTTACGTTGACAGTAACAAAGACCTTGTATTTGGGATACCAGCAGAAACACGAGAGCAAGAGGAAATTTGCTGCCCCAATGAATAAAAGTTTTCTTGAGAGGCAAGGCGCTGTGGCATAGTAAAAATGATAAAAAAAAATGGCCAAAGCAATCATGACAACATTAATCACTATTCGATGAATCTGCACACAATTTGCACTTTGGAATACCTAGCACCAGTTAAATACAATATAGCATGTACTTGTTACAACGGCCCCGTTACTAGGTACGATCTTGCCTTGATCACCTGCCCCAATTCAAGGATGGTCATCTGTACAGATTACCTGAACAACTGTATTAACCCTTTCACTACTGAAACGCCCGAAAGCGCCCGAATGGAAATGTGACAAATTTCCTGAAGCGTCCGAAATCACCCACGAAAAGTGCATCAAGCAATATATGCCGGCGAAACCAACAAAATACGGTATAAAAGTTTGGATGCTGGCGGATGCTGCAAACGGTTTTGTATCAAACTACAAAGTTTACCTTGGTGTGGAGGATGGCAACAGGAGTTCATGGGCTAGTACGACGTTGTAATGAAGATGGCAGAGCCTTTTTTGAACATGAATCAGCAGATTTTTTGTGATAATTTTTTTCTAGTACACGGCTGTTCGAACACTTGCTTGCCCAAAATATCTTTGTGTGCAGAACTGTGTGAAATAATCAGCGACCTGCTGCCATGCACAAAGGACAAGCTCTTTCAAGATCAGCTTGTCCAGGCGTAGAAAGGAAACATCCTTTCCTCTAAGTGGCATAAGAAAAAGGATGTTTCCTTTATTTCCACGAATGTATCACCTTTTGCAGAGGCTAGAGAAGATGCAAGAACAGTTCGAGGGCAGAATGTTGTGATTGTAAAACCACACGTGGCCGATGTTTATACAGCAAGCATGGGCAACGTTGATCAAGCTGATCAACTGCAATCGTTTTATTCGGCTGGATGGCAGAGCCGAAAGTGGTATAAGTATGTTTTCTGGTTTGTTTTGAACTTAGCCATTGCGAATGTTTTTGTTTTTGAGGGGTTCTCCCGTTCACAGCACGGGAAAATAAAGAGAACTTTGCTTGAGTTCAAGCGTGAACTTGCAGCATGACTGCTAAATAGCTTTAGCCAGAGAAAGTGTTCTGCTCACAGATCAGCGGAAGGCACAAGGGTTGAGACTAGTGAGCATATTTCCACACGTATCAATGGTAGGAAAAGGAGATGTGTTCAGTGCAATGCTGTCGGCCAAACCACCGAATCTGGCTGAGGAAAAATCCAGACATCCTTCAAGTGCAAGATCCGTCGAGTAGCATTATGCCCAAAAGGCTGTCACAACGAGTTTAACACAAAATGACTTTGTTTAACTTTTATTTGTAAATTCTATAGTTTCCCAGAAAGATAAGAATTGCTTCTTTTGGAGAACTGAATCTGTAGATAGTAAAAGTGAACAAGGGGAATTTTATGTAGGGTATATTAGAAGTTTCATGTTTTGCTGTAGAGCCATATGGCAGTAAATTTGAATTGTTTCATTAGTCTAAAAGAAACTCGTTCTTTGTTGACAAAATATGTTCCCAAATGTTTAATAACTGATATCTGACATTAAAATAACCATTTGACTTTACAAATGTGTACTTGTTCTGATAATTCAGCCTTTCAGAATCTACTGAACTTGTATGTTTTGTTTTGGACTCACAAATTCCTAGACAGTCGTAATTAGGGTCAAGGAAATGAGGGGATTTGACACCTTTGGCTTGTAGTAGTGAATTTAAACAAGATTGAGACATTTCTTTGCCCCGAAGTAGCTATCCCTAAAGAAAAAGACATGCAGTGGCTTGGTATGTCTTGGACACCAACCTACAAGTTCAACTACAAGCGAAACCATACTGTTTCTTAAAACTGCAATTCCGTTCAACCACTCATTCATCTTGGAGGAAGGTACAACCTCTCAACTAGCAACGACAATCTACGCATCAAGAATCAAACCTAACAGGTAATTCATCTGCTACCACTTACAGTGTACAGCTTCCCTTGTGATAAAATTCTACTTGACCAGGAGACAGGCATTGGACGATGTCCCGAGACACTTAACATCCATATCTCAATACTTACATCCACTACAGTATCTTTCATCCCATGGTCTGGTAACCTCAACGATACCCTCTTTCAATTGCATTATAAATCATTGAAGATCCCACCTGCGCTGAAATTTGATATATACACCACAACTGTTCCTGGATCACCGACTTTCAGATGAACTAAGCAACATTAGAAAGAACATTGCCACGATAACAGAAAGTACAACCACACTCAATGACTTACTCAGCATTTGCCTCATTGATTGATGAACATCTTGATTTAGTAACTGATATATTGCACAATGAAACACCCACATGGACACCAACAGCAAACGAAACCACGGACACGTGGCACTGATGAAATTGAAATTGAAATCTTGACAAAGAAACGCTAACAAAAAGACATTGTCAAGATTGTCATCGCCCAATCACAGGGCAGTGCATGAAAAATACATCAGACATTACCATAACAGGTCATAACTGGCCTAGGTACGAACTTTGTGAACTTACAATCAATTTTCGCATAATCAGAAGTACAGAAGTCTAACAACAAGGTATGTTATACAGTGTTTTAACAACAAAACAGGAACAGTTGAAGAATTTGTTGAAGGAACCTTCTCAAAGTATGTTAACAATGATAACGTACGATTCCAAACACTGATGCTAATGAGTTTTCAGTAGCTACAGTACTGTTTGTTTAGTATTAATGGTTTTTCAAAAACAGATTTGAGCCATTAGTTATAAACTTACAGAATGTGTTTTGATTTGCCAGAGAAACTGATCTAGTAAACCAGAGAATTACTGAAGCACTGCTAAAGGAGGTTTCAGAAATTGATGATATCAGCAATAATCCCAATTGCACGAGGGTCTGTATGAAAAATCTTCAAAAATACTTGTTGATACAAGTTAAATTTCATGTAAAAATGTCACTCTATGCAAGTATGTACATGTAGTAAAAAAATAATATCCTTTAAATAGGATGTTCAGAAAGTGGTTTTTGTTCTAAACAATTTATGAATCAGGAAACCGTGTAATGCTCATTTTTTTAAGGACATAGAATGTTAAGTTAATTGAATAAAATTAATATCTAAAGAAAAATTTCATATCTGGTTCAAGGCTATGTTAATATAAGACCACATTTTCATATTATAAATACTTTCAAATCCTTTTAATGGGGCAATAATCATCAACTTATCCAACAGCAAAGAAAGAAAAGAGAGAGAAGATTAGCGTCTACTGGAAATTTACAAAGAAAAGTCGAGAAAACTTTCTAGATCAGCTCAGACTAGTGCCTTTCTCTAAAGATAACTTTGCTCTTTGTCTTGTATTCTTGTTTATCAATATAACATTTAATTTGAATATTCTACTTCATTTTAGTTGCATATGAAGAATTTTCCGCTATTCTTCTTCAAGTTAAAACTAACAATCACCTGTTTTTTGTTTCTTAAACGTCAAGCTTTCCATTCTTGTGTATTTGGATAAAGAAAAGATCGCCACTGCCTGGCAAGATCAATCTCAAGGCAAGGAAGACCGAGCCACCACAGAGTCAGTTCTAACCAGTTTGTAAGAAAGTAATTAATCAAAATGTTGTTGTTAAACCTTGCAGGCTTTTTGTGAGTAAATCAAAATAACTTTTCTTGCTGTAAGTCTTGACAGTTTGGTGTACAATTTAGACTCCACTACCCAAATTTAAGTGGACTTATGGAAGTAAAACTTGTCTTCCTCTAAGAGAATGAGACTTTGAATCAGGGACTTACCAGGAGTAGAATTTTTCTTCCTGATATTATAAATGGGCGCCTGCTAATCAACCAGAAAAATAAGTACTATTACCAAGTCCAACAACAAATTATTAATGTTTGTCACAGGAATACATTATTAAGAGTCTTTTAGTGAAAAGAGTAAGAGAGCTGTCAGATGGAGCTGCTTGAGAAACTGATGGTGTTTTCGATTATTGAACTCAATTCTGAACATTGGGACTCAGTTCTTTCAAAGCTCAAAGCATTTTATAACGACCACATCCTTGTTGAACTTGCTTACCATAGAATTAAACAATAAAGTTAATTTGAGTCAACCTAAATCTAAACCTGCCAGCCCTATTGAGAATCGTCTAAACTTGAAAACTTTGCAATTATTTCAACATAAGCAACACATGTATGATAAGATAAAAAAAAAAAACAGCTCAGCTGCTCCTGCGTGAGCCACTAGTGGTACTGGAGTACACCTCCTTGAGGTTCTCATACTACACTAAACAATTGGTTTGGATAACTCGGTTTGATTTCTCACAGCATTTGGTTTAAGGGTTAACAGAAAACATCTACCAAGAGTATTTTTGTACAAAATCTGCAAATCCTCAAAATGACAATAATTATAATTTATTTGAGCATATGAATTAATTCGCCTTTGGAGACAGAACTGAGCCAGGTCATGTAGAAAGAGGAAAGACACCATTTTGACTTGAAATGGAAATTATCATCTATGAAAAGTTAAGGCAAAAACCAGACCTGAGAAGTCTGCCATTATATCCCATGCAATCCATCAGTCCTGGCAAGAGATGTCCAAAACAAGATGACAAAGACAGCCCTCAAGTTTATGAGTTGTGATGAAAGATCATAAATGCATTCCTAGGGAATTCGAATGCTTTCATGCTTGGCACACTCTTCAGTCATTCTATTGGAAATTCTAAGAGTATGACCTCCTTAGTGTGTGCACCAAGCACTTGTAGCACTCATTCATTCCAGCCATGTGCCATTAAGCCAAGTGAACAATCCTGTGTAAATATGTATTTCAATAGTGTCCATATGCCTATAACTATTCTGACTTGACATATTTTTTTTCTTATTCTGGCTTTCAATTAATCTATTATAATTTATACCCTTTCATTGCAAAATTATTGTATAATTTATAGTATTACATAAATTGTAAAACATTATGCAATTCAGCCCTTTGGCTGTGACATTATTAGACTATCTATCAATCTATCAATCTATCAATTATACCTGTTTTTCTGCAGTAGATAACTGTTATATTATTGGACAATCAAGTTTAAACAAAGAGTTTTAATAATTTTCTAAATTTGGGGCAGTTCTATGGAACAGTATTCCCTTTGATATATGTGAGGCTTGTGGGTTACATTTGGTTGCTCATGCATTAACGGAAAGCTTGCAGGTTACTAATGGAAATCTCATAAATCTATTACAAACAGAAAAGCTCACCCCTTAGAAATGGAAAGCTCAGGGCTTTATAACAGATTGCTCACAGGTTGACAATGAAATGCTCACTTGTTAAATCAGGGCTGTTTGTGGTGGGTGCAGAATTCATTACTACATTGCTCACTCACCCATTCAGGGTCCTATAACTCTCAACCCAACTGTGATTACACTTCCATAGTAACATTAACAACAGAACTAGGTTGAGCTAACTTGAACCATGCAATGGAGCAGAAACAACCTCTGAAATCTTCAAGAAACTGGAGTTTTTTTACAAAAGTGGATGTGGTTGTGCCCTGGGACCAAATAACAAGAACTGCTTAAATCAGTTCAGCAAGGAAGCGATTTTTTTTAATCTTCACAATCTGTTGGAACTCAAGCAATGAGTTGGGATCTTGTGATTCTCACAAACATTCAGGCATTTCTGTAACACAGGCAAAAATATTTTTTTTCTTATTAAGAGAAGCATGTTGTGCAAGGAAATAATCCTTCAATGCTATGGAATAAGCAACTGGTGGTTTAGACAATTAAAGGAGCATTACCACTGACATGGAATTCACCTAAGACAGCACAGAAATTCAAAATAACAACCCTGGATTGCTCTCCCCTTTTGGTGCACTAAAGATGTAAAATCTTTTCTCCCAAACTATGATGAGGAGAATACCATAACCCTTCCTGGACACATTCCTGGCTACAAGGATGATGATAACAAGCAGCTCTCCTCATGTGTGACAAAGATGGATGTGTGGAAAGACTATTCGAAAATTTCTGAGGCTTCTGGAAAGCAAGTTGTTTGTTACACAAAATTGGAAATTCAGAATAACTTTGGTTGTGGCCAAGCCTAGCATGCATGTCCTGCCAGGCAAACACTTAACACTACAAAGAGCTGTGAACTTAAACAATGAAGACAAAACAAAAAGTGTGCAGTGGCAGACACAACATTAATCTTGGATTGAGCCCAGGCTGAATAAGAATGCCGCAAGAACATGTGTTGAAAGGCAGTCAACTTGCTGGGAGACAAAAATTAAACTGTGTATTATTTTTTACTATGCACAGCAAGGCCACATTCCAAGCAACCCAATGCAGCCCATTTCAATTTATTGTTGCATGTTCAAGGGTAAAGCTGTCATGAGATAATTTAACCATTTCGCTTACAATCAGGAACAACAATGCTTGGGAAAGGATTTGGGCTGTGTGCCAATTGTACTTGTGTGAGAAACCCTATCAACTGTGGATGTCAAAAATGTATACATGTGGGTAGTTCCCACTCATTCTTTAGTTACTGAGGTTATTTATTCCAGGTCACCCTTTTAACAGTTCAAAATCCCCCAAAAATTTAGCTGGAAAGGGTTAAGAACAAGAATGCTGCAATCAAACAAGCAAAGAAAAAGACTTATGTGACTGTACAAGAAATTTGCATTTGGTGAATGCAATCAATAAGGAAAACATTTATTGCAGTTTCTGTGTGCAGCAAAAAGAAAGTTTTTGATGTATAATAACAAACTCACTGGAATAGAAAGCTATAAATAGAAAATTAAATTTGTTTTGTCTAAACTCTGTTTCAATTTAAATTCTTGTAAAATGTCATTAAAAAAAGGTTTGTTAACCTAAAAAAAAAGAATTAGCAAAAATTAATCATTAGTTTTAACTTATGCAAATATTTGAGCACATGCACCCCCCTGGTTTTCAAGTTTATCGGCTTAAAATTTTTAAGAAATGAAAGGTCCTTTATTACAGTATATGGGGGTTCCTTTTTACGAAGTTGCTACTTCTTCAAAAATCACATTGAAAAATGTTAGTCATTTTTGATCGAAATACTGAAACATCTGGTGGTGATATTGTTATTGGAAAAGTTTGTAGTTCAATATGTACATGTTACTTTTCTTTACTTTTGAAGAGAGATTACTATATATTTATCATTTGAAATTGATTGACTTGCCTTTAGAATGGAATGCAATGAAAATTATTCATGCAGAGAGTTTAAAATTTATTTATAAACTTCACAAATTATAAATTATAGTCAAGGTGTTTAGTAATGAAGAAAATACAATAATAAAGTTTTGTTGGCATTAGTATTACAACATGTGTTGTTAATTGTGTCAGTCTGTTACTTTATTAGCAGTAATTTATTACAAACTAAAAATAGATTCAGAAATATTTTTGAATTGTTTTTTACATGTACAATTAAGAAATTTCCACAGACAAACTACCCTTCACTGCTTCCTATAGATAAAAAGACTAGTATATATATACACGCAATACTACTAATACAACAATCCAATACTTTACAAGAAAAAGTGTTTTCATTTTGAAAACCAAAGAGAATTCAATCCAGTGGAATTATAAAAGGCTTTTGTCAAAATGTCTTGAGCAGTTGGAATTACAAAGTGTCAAAACAAAGCTACCTTTCATTCACACCATCTCAACCTTGATCTGTTGCCTTTGCCACATGATGATCAACCTGAATAGAAAGCCAGCAAGAAATTCTGTTTGACATGACTTTAAAGAAGTCAGTTGGTTAGAATATAAAAAGGTTCAAACAAGATGTTGTCTTTGCCAAAATCCATCCCAATTGTGAGCGGTTGCACAAACTTTCGAAAGTCAACACTGACTTGCCATTTAGAAAGTTAAGAGTACAAGCAAGCCACAATATGGAAACTCATTCAACCATATTTATAAGAGAGGTATGGGCCTGCCTTCAAAACAAATTAATAAGGAGTTTGTTCTGACAGTAATGAAGACAGTGTATCTAATAGTGAAAAATCTGATGCTAATGTTGCTATATATAGAAACATAAGGTAAATATCTTTTTCAACTATGTTATTAAAGAAAGATTAAAATAGAAACACTGATTTGTTTACAGAACTGTTCCTATTTCAAATAACTTGTGTTCCCTTCAGTATAAAATTTGCTGTTTTGTCCAACAGAGAGAAATAACTTTCGTTATTAGTAGACTGTTTGATTTTAATGGCTAAATGACAATGAGGAAACCAAAAATAGAAAAACAAGGGATTATTCATGAATATCAACGACAAGCCCCGTATCCTGGAAGTGGACCCCATTTTTTTAACAACAAGGGGTCCGATGGACCTTCACTTTCCAGGTGCTAGGAACATTCCCCATGGTTTAGGCCAGCGAACGGTGGATTTCGCTGGGCCCACAAGTAATTTTCTGTCTCTATTCGCCAGGTGAATATCTTTATTCGCCAGGTGAACATCTTTATTCGCCATTGAATCATTTTACTAAAATGAAAGCTTAGAAATTGAAATTTTAAATGAGATGAATAATCCATATGTTCATCTTAATTTCCTTGACATAACTTCCATCTTACCATGTAAATCAGAGTTAGAATTGTCGTCGCAAGGATATATGTATTATGAAAAAAGAGACATGGTGGGAATGAGCCTTCATTAGTTAAAAAGGAGCTTTTCACTAATCTAACATAAAAGGCCCCACGCGTTCAAGTTTCATTCATAGTAGTGCCAGTGGATAACGTAAAATATTCGGATATTTTGCAAGAGTCTCCGGGCCAAGTACAACTGCGGAGAGTTTTGAGCCTGGTGGTATGAACTTTCTCCACCTGAGCTATTTCAAACGTGAAACTCTGCAACTCACATCTGCTTCCTCGGAAAATCACTCCCATAGCACGTTCGCTTTACTGGACCTTCATATCTTATCAATACAAAATGTACCTTTCTTTTTTATCTTTATTGTCTCAGAAGATGCCGTAGGCAGTGAAACTGAAAGCTTGAAGAGAACTTTTTAAATTTAAGTAGAAACGGCCTCATTCGAGCCATTTTTAGTAGTAATTGTTGCTGTACGCATCTTGTTCTAAAAGAAGTGATTTAAAAACACTTTAACTTATGAAAGATTACAACTTAATGCTTATCAACTGCCTTAGTTTATTTACAATGCATTTTGTACTTCTCCACTGAATAAATGAACCTTGCTCTTTCAAAGTCAATTGCAATTTGGTTTCTTCCCTTATTTTTTTTAAAAAATCTGTTATTAATTCTAATAGATATGAAAAGCTCTTTAACTAAGAAGCTTATGAGCGATTTGAAAGTGAAACATGCAGTTGTGAGCTTCAAAACTCTGAAGTATATTGCTGTTGCTCTCTTACCTTGAGAACTTGAAACCCTAAAGACATACCCAAAAGGCAAAATGTTTGCAGCGGCAGCATACGAAATTTTCCCATCAATCTTTCAACTTCGGATTTCTAAAACCATGGTCTCTCTCTTTCGCGTTAGCGTTCCTAACCACTCATTGCTTTTTGGCGCATAGAGGAGGAACATCAACCATTCTTACAAACTATTCAAGCCCCGTCAGATTTGCAAACCGCGCCGTAGCCATGTTTCTTCAACTCATCTGTACGCTAGTTCCAGTCCCGCTCCACCATATCCTACCGACGAAACTAAACTTTTTTTTTTGCAATGGATCAGTCAAAGGCGCGCGCGCATTTTTACGATATACAGACCCAAATACAGTGAGAACCGTTAATACGGTCGCCAATGGGCCAGAAAAAATTGGCCGTAATAACGGGGTGACCGTTTTACGAGGTTTTTTTTATAAGAAAAAGTACGAAACGGCAGACGAAACAAAAAGTGACCGTTATAACGAGGTGGCCGTATTCACAAGGTGGCCGTAATAAGGCGGGGTTTCACTGTATGAAGTCAAAACTATTTCCTACGATTTGTTCACAAGAAAGGACAATAAACCAAATTTTAAGTCAGACACTGAATACTGTTTTTGTAATACTACCGTGTCATATATTATTATAAATGTATTCAACAAGAATCGCGAAGCAATGACGACAGAATATATATTCTGGAGAACTTGACTAACCAGGGAGTGCTAGGATTCAAAATATTTGAATCGAAAATAACAAAGTGGCCGCCAACATTACTATTGACTTCAATTTTGATGACACACCCAAATAGGCTTTTTATTAGCCATGTTCTAATAGATTTCAATATTTAAATTCACTAAGCACAGAGCAAATACTTAACTTACAACATTGGCCTTCCCACCATAAGTTTAACACCCCGTGATACGACTCGCCGCGATTAAACTGTAGCTGCAAAGTAGGCTCCCTCGAAGTGTGTAGACGCTGAGGGCCGCTGGTTGGATCGGTTTCCATTGGTTTTATTTTTTTTGGCTTCCTCCTCCTTTTTCGCGGCTCTGTTCTCCGATCGCGTAATTCTTTTTTATCATCTGAATCCGAGGCTAGCTCATCGGATAAGTATTCCTCAACTGTGGCTTTTATCGGTCATTTTGATTCGTAGCGATCGAGCTCCTTGTGCTTGACCGCTGTGTCAACCGTCTGCGAGTTATCTTGGTTAAACAATTACAAAAGACAGGTATAGATAACACTGGAAATTGAGTCCCTTATAGTTGACATTACATGTGCAGCAAAAGTTCGGTGAACGTCCGGTGGGCGTCTTAAGAAGTCCCTATCACGGGGTGTTAAACTTGCGGTAGGAAGGCCTCTTCGTTAGCCATTAAAGTAAACTGCTTGGATTAATTTGGAGCTAAAGTGAGAATCTGAAAGTATAACCGGCTTTTATAAAATTAATGCTAATTAAAAACATGGGAATTTGTATGAACAAAGATATAAATCTATGCAAAACATTCATAGCCTAACGCGCAGAAAACCATTATCTTCCATATTTTGTAACGTAGATTATTTTCAGTAACGGGACACCGCTATTAAAGGGGAATAATTAGGTATAATTCTTCATTGGCGTCCAACGTTCCTCTCATCGCATACTTTAAAGAATATACAAAAATTAAATTGTCGCTTTTCAACTATAGCTACTCCCGAGGTTTCAAGTTTTTTTCATTCTGCTAAAAAAATCGACAGATCTTCTCTTAGCAAGACGAGGCACATTTAAAAAGTTTTCTTAAACTCAGGGCTCCGAAGTTATCTTCGTAAATTGTTGTACGAAGACCTATAGATTTTAAGAATCTAATGTAGTGCCGTTGTTGCAGTTATATTAGAGAGCTTCAGATTAGACAACGAGTACGACTACGAGTACGAGTTTTTTCCCATTCGTCATACTGCGCGCGCAAGAAGTTGCGAAGAAATCACGCCATCTCGTTGTGTTGCCAAAACTCGTCGTCGTCGTCTTGTTTACAACGAGATTTGCAAAAAATCTCGGCGCGTGGACTACGAGTTTCGGCAACACAACGAGATGGCGTGGTTTCTTCGCAACTTCTGGCACGCGCAGTATGACGAATGGGAAAAAAACTCTATTTTTATCGTGTTTTAACAAACAGCGGGCGCTTCCGTTTGGACAAACACACTGCTGTAAAGCCGTGGCTACACGGTGCAACGTTTCATGCAACATTGCGCGCAAGTGAAACCCTTCGTGTGGCCACCTTTGAAATCGTTGCATACAATGTTGCAAGAGTAGGATCGGTTTCTATTTCGCGCAACGTTGCGTGCAACAACTTCAAAGGTGGCCACACGGTGAAAACCTCCCGTTGCGCGCAACGTTTCATGCAATGTTGCACCGTGTAGCCACGGCTTAAGTCTGTGCAGTATTCCACGATAAATTATTTGTATTTGGTTGAGCGACGGGGAAGCGAATTATAATATGAAAGAGTTCTAGCACACCGATATTTTTGTTGAAAAATATTTAAGTTTCCGCGTAATATTTTAGGGATAATGTGCAAAAGAAGAGGGGGGTTGTGTAATGTATAGAAAACACAGCAAAATTGATGTCTTTTCTGGCATTGTTTGAGACAAGAAAACTCATGATGCAGGTTGGCACCTACAGATTCGCTTTCACCTTTTTAGAAATGACAAGAACCAGAAGATAACCTGAATTCACAAACACAGCAGTAAACCAAAGTTCTCTATAAACTAGATAGATATCGATAGAAAAAATAAAATAATGGTAACATTTCTATTCCGCTTGCTCTTCGCTCCCATTTGTGCAACTGACAAGAACCCTAGAAATATCAAGACCGTATAATAATTTTAGAATATAATGCTATTGATTACACAGTCATAACTGATTATCTCAGAGCTTAGTAGCCACGCCCGAAGGTAACCTGGTTAGTTTAATTTAGCGCGTATACAATGAAATTATGACGTCATATACAATTACTGAAACAATTCTAGAAACATTTTCTAGCTTCCGTTGGTGAACAAAGTTGCTTTTTTGCGAGCTTGATAAAATTAACGAGAATCTAGCGAAAAATGGATCGAGTGAAGAAGTTACTGGATAATGCCGCGGGTAATATGCTGCGGTTTACATTAGAGAGAGGCCCGGATGGTAAACTCTCCTTCATGGGCGTTTCTGACCAATCAGGCTTAGAACGAGATGTGCTTCCTACCATAGGAGAACACTCAGCCATGAAGGAGTCTTCCTCAAAGGAATCGACCGACAGTGGATATACTGAGGGTAAACAAGACTTAGGCCTTCGAAATCGAAATTAGACTTAAAACTTCGCGGGGCTTGTGAATGTAACACATATTGGGGGGTTCACCAAGGGGAAAGGTTTTAGTTTTGCCACAAACTACATTTAAGTTGTTAAGATAATTGGATGATAAAAAAATTTTAACCAGAATACCAAAAATGCTAAAAAATTAGGATAGTTCAAGAGAATATTAGAAAAAAATCGAGAAAATTTTTCGTAAAGAATTTAAGTTTTGAAATTTGTCGTGAGAGTAAGGATTTTGCTATAAACTGTTTCTGATAAGTTTGAGCTTTACCATAAGAAATTTAAGAATTCTTTTAAAAGGGTTAAAAGTTTCGAAAACAGAGGCCCGGATGGTAAACTAAAATAAACTAAATTTTAGAAATTTAGCTTTATCTTAAGAATTTTTTTGTGAAGGTCTTATATGGATTTGATCAAAATATACTTCCCACCACAGGAGAACGCTCCGCCATGAAAGAGTCTTCCTCGAAGCAATCGGCCGACAGTGGATACACTGAGGGTAAAGCAAGACTTAAGCATGAAAAATTGAAATTAGACGGAAAACTTTGCGGAACTTGATTATTGTGAATCTAACGAGTGTTGGGTGTGTTTAACAAAGGAGGATGGCTTCAGTTTGCCACAAACTGGATTTAAGTTGTTAATAAGAAAAAGAAATTTCAATCAGAATACCTAAAAAGAATTCTTAAGAATTCAGAAACTTTTAAAATTAAAAAAAGATGAAATGAATTTAATTCCCGAGAAGAGTTTTAAAGCTTTGTCGTGGAAGTTAGGGTTTGCTGTAAAAGGTTTATGATTTAAGCTTAAAAATGTTGTGAAGAATTATAATTTTCCCGTAACAAAGATTCAAGATTTACGTAGGGAATTTGCTGTGAAGGATTATCTATATGGGTTAGAACAAGATTTGCTTCTTGCCACAGGTAAACGCTCAGCCACGAAGGAGTCTTCCTCCAATGAATCAGCAGACGGTGGATGCACTGAAGGTAAAGAAAAAAGACTCGAATCTATAAAATTATCTTTAACGGAAATTACTCTGCGGAAACAACTCAGTTTTGCAGTCTAACGAACGTTGGAGGTTTTAGAAAAGAAAAAAAATCGTGTTGGCACAAACTGGATTTAAGATGTTAAAAAGTTAATAATAAAACTAAAAAAAAAATCTAAAGAATTAAGAAAGTTTTTTGAAAAATTTTACAGAAAAAATTAGAAAATTTGCCGTGAAAAGTTCAGGCTAGTTTTGCCGTGAAAGTAAGAATTTTGATGTAAGAGATTTTATGGTTTGAGCTTCGCTTTAAAAAAATTAAGAATTATAATGAAGGATTTAAATTTTGCCAAAGCATAGGTTCAGGTTTTACTATAGGGAAGATTTCTATGTTGTTGTAAAAAGGATTTAGATTTTGCAATAAAGAATTCCGGGCTTGCTGTGAATTAGGTTTTTTTTCCGAAGAGAACTCAATTTATTTGGGAGGAACTTAAGATTTTTGTGAACAGGATAAGGTTTTTCCGTAAAGTCTTAGAATTGCTGTTAAAACTGGTTTAAGTTTAAAGTGAATGATTTAATTTTCGTTTAAAAAAAAACAGCAAAAAACAACTTCCCTGACCTTTTAACGTTTTTATTTTTTCAACCACGATAAATAGTTTGAATGCAGTTCTTGAAATCTGTAATGATTCAAACAAGAATATTTTCACCCGTACGGTAAGAAAGCGAGAAGGCCAAAAAAGAGCAAATATCAAGGAACATATTAAAATCTAGGACGTTAAACCGCAGACCCTGGGTAGCAGACCTTTGCAGGGACCTCGAGTCCTATACTGTCTGTTCTCCTTAGGTAAAGTAAACTGGGAAGAATGAACACTTCAGGTAACATAAACTAAAGAGGGCGCTACGTTAAAAACAATTTTGAAAAGGGAAGATGCCTTCAAAAGTGGCAGTGCATTTATGATTGAATTTGTGTTTCAAAAAGGCTCGACCATTCCATTGGATCTATCAGTGCAGAAACGTGCAACTGATGAAGTTGCTGCTGCCAATAAGGATACCAACCATGAAAAGCAGCACAGGAAAAAGAAGAGCAAGAAACGCCGTAAGAAGAACAAGGTGGCACCCGTTATCAATGTCTCCGAAGATTCGAGTAAGTAACATATGAGCGCGCGCGCATTTAAGCCGCTGTTACACTTGAAACTTGTGTGCAACAACGATGCAAAACCAGTTCCAGCAGGCGTTTTGCCATGTGGGGGGGGGTGGGAACGTGTTACATAGTTGGTTTCGTGAAACTTTTTTGAACTTCCGTTGCGAGACGGGTTTCTCGAAAAGTAGAACTGAACCGCTTTCTTCTTCTGCAACAGTCGCAACGATCGAAGTTGCGTTAGAAACAAGAGTTTCACCTTGTAACATCACTTTGTGAAACTTCTCTCGCATCGTTCAGCTAAAGCTTTCATCATGTAACAGCGGCTTTAATATAAAAAAAAGTAGATAAAGAATAGCAACAGTAAACTATAAAACAAGGGATATATTGATATGTAGCTTGCATTTAAATAGTGATCTCGCCAATGACAGTCATTTTAATGATGAAGTCTCAATAAAGACAACGAAGTCCTTGAAACAGTATTAAGGAAGAGTACCGGTGATGTAGATTTTGATTAATTGACCAAAGAGTGTAAACCGCGAAAGACAGTGATGATCTTTTAACTATACCACAATAGAAACGGTGTTGATAACTCAAATTTGATAGTCATCATCTTTCTTCGATGATGTTCAAATGAACATCAATAATCATTCTGTTTCTCTCACAGCCGTAGAAAGGACGGAGATAACAGTACTTTCTCTGGGCCGCCATGCAGCAACTGGGCCCAATCTGGTGACCAGGTAAGGAGACGAGTGAACAACGCTTTAATGAAGTAGCAGTCAAAAGATTTTGAAAGAGTATGCTTCTTTGGAGAACCTACTGGGCTTTCCCTACTTGTTAACTGATAGAACACTAAGAAAATTTAAACCTTTAGTATTTGAAAACAAAAGGTGTTCTACAGAGAAGATGGGAGGAGGGGTGAGGGGAGTCGCTATCCTTCCCCCCTCTTTCTTTTACTCCAACAGTAGTAGTACTTAGAAACAAAAGGGGTCGCACTCAGCAAAAGGGGGGAGGGGTGAGGGGAATTGCTATCCCATTCTCCTCCCTCTACTACTCAAACACGCATTCAGATTGTTTTTTTATTTCTATGACATTTTTGGATTTAAAGCTCAAGTAACAGCGTTTCAAAGTTCCAAGGCAGGGCACGGCCCTAAGGTTCTCGATTTCCTTAACTTACTCCAGAAAGTACCAGCTGGGCTATTTTACGTTTTACTTCTTTTGGGGAAATACTGTAGCAAGCTTCTTCTTTGAGAGAGCGCATGTCTAGAGAAGAAAAGGGAAACTTGAAAAAATATAACAAACATTTTAAACGACACGTGAACCACGTTTAAGGTCCTTTTAAAAAAGCTCTTGACTATCTATTGTCGGCCTTGTAACGAAATACTCCAGGGAACAATCGGGTTTCTTCTTAAAAGGATGAAACATTGCACTTTTAACTAATTCAGTAAAAAGTGGCAACAATTTCGACCAATTGTAACAAACCACCCCGTTATTTCTACTTTCAAACTTCATACATCTTTAATATTAACCGGAGTTACCAAGGAACTGTGGGTATTAACTGCTGGAGCCCTTATTTATTATTGATGAATTCTAGCAAGTCATACTTAAAGACCATCCTGTACTAGTTTTTAATCCATATTTCACGCAGGCCTGTGTCTCGTTTCCCTGAAGAGACTCCAAAGACCGTTTTTCCATGTATCAGTGACGTCAAGCGTCCTTTGGTCCAGGTATGACGTCATTGATATTTATTTCTTGTATGTGAAAGTTATGGCATCTGTTTTAGCCAAAGTCTCCTCTGCTGTAATTGGGAATATTTTGCCTTCAAGTTTAGGAAATGACACCTATGGAAAGATTAAAACTGGTGAATGGAGTAAAAGATTAACTGAAGTAGAAGAAGAAAAACGATAATAGAGAAAAATAGGAAAGTAGCTTCATTCGTATCAGAATGAGAAGAAATTAATCGGTTTCATAAAATTATTTAATAAACCAAACGGTTTTCTAAAATTCCGAAATCTTCAAAAAATCGCAGTGCAGTTACTGCTGAACAAAGGTGATGAGAATGTAGTAACAGAACAAACAATAACTACAAACCTTACTCCACCCTGTTATAACGTTTAGAAGACGTCACCTTATTTCGATGACAAAGCTGTGTATTAAGAACCGTTCCAACAACAAGAAAACTTTATTTAGCTCTTTTTTATACAAGTTTCAGTAATGAAAATGAAGGGAGAGCGACAGAGTTAGTGCTGGCTGTCCATACTACTACTACTACTACTACTACTACTACTACTACTACTACTACTACTACTACTACTACTACTACTACTACTAC